>JBBPBX010022941.1:10326-39696 GCA_038048925.1 Garcialebias charrua | reverse complement strand
TATATATATATATATATATATATATATATATATATATATATATATATATTTATATATATATATTCAGGTGGTCCCCGATTTACAAGCGCTCTTACATACGAGGTTCCAGACTTGAAAGCTGGCGAACGAGCAATAAACTTGTAAAGAACATACAAAAAATATAGCACTTTTATGTGTTTTTATATGAAAGTGAGTTAGCTAACTGTTTGGAAACAAGTTTCTGAGCATGTTTATGAACTAGTATGAACATTTGTGATGAAAAACGAGTGTACGTAGTAGTGCTAGCATAAATTTTCAGATTTACGACCAAAAATCCGGACTTACGAGAACACGTGTTTCGTGTTCCGACGTACAAGATTTCGCCTTACGAGATACTCGGAGGAACGGAACTCGCTCCTAAGTCGGGGACCACCTGGTTCACTCAAAAAGAGACTATTTCTATCTTTGATTTTGTTCTAATACAAATATAATCAGAGCATAACCTGTGTTTATTCATGAGCAATGTTGTAATTTACAATATGTCTTATGATCACATATGTTATATGCTGTTATTCTTTAAATGTGAAGCATTACTGTGTCAATTCTGCAAATGAAGGTGTCTAACGATGTCAGAGTTCAGATAATATGTCAAACTGACTTGCTCAGAAGTTGTTTTTGTTGAGTTTCAGCTAAAACTCTAACAAGCGTCTGCAAGTCTCCTCATTCAGACACTTTTCCTAAAACAATCCTCTCTGTTTATCTAAACAGACTTTCTGTTGACCTCGAAGTCTTCGCTTCACGTTTTCCCACTCCTCTTGGTCCACGGACCAATGAGGAAACGGTGTTTTTGGTCTCAACACTTTTAGAAAAAATGTTTGCTTCAGTGAACGTTCAGTGTTAGAATGAACAGATATCTGACAGCTCTCTGTCTCTCATGGCTAGATAAACTGAGTCACTAAGTCAAAGACTGGTTCATCAGTCAAGAATTTATGTATGCCTCCATAAATTCAATAGAGCTTAAAAGCTCCAAGTTCTTAATGAACTTTCTTTGAGAAACGTCTTGTCTTGAAGTCAACCAGGAGCTGACGCATTTTCTGATGATCGACGGGGACCCCAGGAGACGTTAGTAAAGTAAACGAGAACCGGTTCGGACGTGCGGGACTTGCAAAGATTCTGTACGCCTGAAAGGCTGGTGTCATCTCTTTACCAGACTAATTGTTATGTACCCCAGGGTTTTAAAATGTTTTTAAACAACAGTCTAAGCTCCTGTTTATTTTTCTTCACTGTATTCTACTGCAAAACGCTGCAACCTGCTGGTTTAGGAAGAACTCATTTTTTTCTTAACTCAGCCTGACCTTAATCAAGCTAATTAGGTAGCACTGGTGTTCACCTGCAGGGCCTGCCTTTATATTAGTCAGACAGTGCTTTGAGCTGTGTTGGAGACTTGATGCAACAGGATTGGGCTTGTTGATCAAGTGTGTGGACTTGCAGGAAGCAAGGGTAGAAGCTGGACACACGATTTGGCTTGTGACTCTAGTAAAAAGCTGGTGTGGAAAGATACCAGTTGTCAGCTGTAGTTCTGATGAACAGGCTGAAGATACACTGAAGGTAACTAACCTAGTGTTGATTGACAGCTGTAAAGCTGTGTGTGTTATGCTGACTCAGAGAGACCTCCACCCTGTCTGTTTGTTGGTAAGTCTGCTCAAGGGAGAGTACCTGAGCTGTATGGAGCTCTGAAGTGACCATGACTGTTTAAGTAGAGTTCTGTGTGGTCTAAAAACACCTTAAGTGCTAATGGAAGCTTTGGCTTTTGACTTTGATGGTGTACCTGTATTTGTACCTAGGAGGCTTAATTAGGTCTATGGTTGAAGACACTGAGGGCAGTGTCTTTACAGCTGTTCAGGAGGAGGACAAATAGAATCAACAGTGAGGTGACTGTTGTGTTTTTTTCTCTTCCTCGTTTTTTTGTTGTACTTTTGACTGTGTGGGTGTAGGTAGTCCAGTTCTCGAGTTTTTGTTTATTTAGAGGGACTTTTTGGTAAGGTAGATCGTTGCCTGGGGAGACACGATGGTCCTGTATATGATTGGGTCTGCCTGGGTGGCGTTTTATTATTTTTGGCCACACTCACCAGTCCAACTCTGATTTGTACTTTTCCTTAATTAATTTATTTTCTTTTCCTTTGGACGCTGAGCCAGAAGAAGTCGCCCCGGGCTTGGTGGGAGAAGCCAGGGAGGACCCCACCTGCTTGGAAGCGCTTATTTTTAGTTAAATAAAATTTTGTTAAAACTTTTTCTGTGTCCAATGTCCCATTGAATATGTTTTGGCTGATTCAGTCGTAACATATTTATTGGAGGCTTGTCACGTGATGACTAATATGAGCTAGTATTTTAGTAGCAGAGAACTAAAGTAGTGGTGAAAGTAGCTGGAATGTGTTAGCCTTGGCAATGCCACTTCCCAGACAGTCGGTGTCTCCTGTGGTGTCCCTCGGGAGTCAGTTCTGGGGCCCCTGCTGTTTTCCCTCTACATGCTGCCTTTAGGTCAAATTATTAATCAGTTCAACATTTCTTTTCACTGCTATGCCGACGACACACAGCTTTACATCAGGACTGGAACATCATCATCATCCCTATCTCCGTCTTCACTCACTGTTCTCTCTGCCTGCCTGGAGGAAATAAAGGCATGGATGAATCAGAACTTTCTTCAATTAAACTGCTCGAAGACTGAGGCCATATTGATTGGCACCCCTCACCAGATACAAACATCAACTTTAACAACAATCTCCTTCTCTGGTCAAGACATCCCCCTCTCCACCTCTGTTACAAATCTTGGAATAAAAATGGACTCTCATCTTACATTTGAAAATCACATTAAGCATCTGTTTAAAACCTGCTTCTTCCATCTTCGAAACATCTCCAGACTTCGCCCATCTCTGACTTTTCCTGATGCTGAGAAACTCGTCCATGCCTTTGTCTCCTCCAGGCTCGACTACTGCAACTCCCTGTTTATTGGTATCCCTGGCAAAAACCTTCAGAAACTTCAATACATTCAAAACAGTGCAGCAAGGATTCTGTTGAGAGTTCGTAAATTTGAACATATTACACCCATTCTCCATAACCTCCATTGGCTTCCTGTCACCTACAGAATTCAGTACAAAACTGCTCTCATTACCCATCAATGCTTGCACGGCACTTCACCTGACTATCTAAAGGACATTCTTGCACCATATTCATCCACCCGGTCTCTACGATCACAGAACAGTAATTTCCTTCATATTCCTCGGACCAAATTGAGGACCATGGGAGACCGAGCATTCTGTGTGGCTGCCCCCCGCCTGTGGAACTCCCTCCCTGACGACCTGAGAGCTCCACAGTCACTGGTTGACTTTAAAAGCAGCATAAAGACCTTTCTTTTTAAGCAAGCCTATTCTGCCTCCACATGATTTTATCTTTGATCTTAGCTGATATCATTATTGATTTTACTTGATTTTATCACTTGTTTTATTTTATTTATTTTTTAAGCAAGCCTAATCTGCATCCACATGATTTTATCTTTGATCTTAGTCGATATTATTATTGATTTTATTTGATTTTATCACTTGTTTTATTTTGATCTTTGCTTTGTTACACTTTGTAGCACTTTGAGATTTTTATTAATGAAAAGTGCATTATAAATGGAATTCATTATTATTATTATTATTATTATTATGGTGAGCTGGGTGTTTTTGGTGCACCTGCTGTGCTCTGCTTGTTAGACGTCCCGCACGTCTGTTTTGTCAGCGGCCGGCTGACTAAAATAATTTGTAGTACTCTGGTGTGTCTGTTAGCCTAAAGACTATCTACTCTTATGATGGAAACCCCATCACGTTTCCACTAATAGTTGAGTTGAACAGCTCAGCAAGCTGCTGATTTGTTGAGTGCTCACAGCTACGCGTCTGTTTGCTACGTTCACTTGCGGTCCGGATATTTTAATACTGTTGTATTTAGTGAAGTGAACGGTTTACTGTCTTGTGTTTGTAAACATGGAGTTCAGTTTAGACAGTTTTGTAGAAGAACCTACGTTGAGGCTCTGGCTAACTGCACAAAAGAGCAGTTATTGTGTGTAGCAGAACACTACAAGGTCACTGTAGACAAACGCACTGGAAGGGAGACGATAGAACGTGAACTGTTCGCAGAATTAGTTCGCCTTGGAGTTTTTACTGCTGACATGATTGCAGAAAGTCCTGTGAAGACTCCATCCTCTTATGCTGTGGATAAAGAAGTTTGTTTAAAGGAGCTTGAATTAGAGCTGGAACTGCGTCGGATGGAGAATGAAACCATTAGAATAAAAAAACGCCGCTGATGCAGAAGCCACAATGAGAGCTGCTGAACTGGCGTAACAGACAGCTTTAAGAGAGAAGGAAATGGAGTTAGATGCTAAAATTTGCCTGAAGGAGCTGGAACAAGGAAAGGCTCCGTTTTCACCTGTTGGACCTAGTTTTGACGTGAGTAACAATCTATCATTCGTACCTTCATTCAATGAGAGTGACGTAGACAAATTTTTTGTCCTGTTTGAAAAAAATGTGCACACTTTTAAGTGGCCTGATTATGCATGGCCCTTATTATTACAGTGCAAAATAACTGGAAAAGCTCAAGATGCTTATGCATCTCTTTCAATAGATGACAGTAGTGATCACACGAAAGTAAAAGAAGCTATACTACGGGCTTATGAGTTAGTTCCGGAAGCGTACAGACAAAAGTTCAGAAAGTTAAGAAAACTTGAGAGTCAGACTTATGCTGACTATATGAGAGAAAAAGAAATCCTTCTTAATCGATGGTGTGCAGCTAGTTCGGTGACTAGTTTTGAACAGTTTGAACACCTTATATTAATCGAAGATTTTAAGAAATGTTTACCTGATCGGGTAGCTACTTATTTAAATGAACACAGAGTGTTGGAGGCTTCTAAAGCCACAGTTTTAGTAGATGAATATATGCTGACCCATAAGCTCGATTTTGAACGTCCTAAATTTGACAAAACACCTACTCCTGATAAAGTTAAAGCGGATAGTTTTGAGTCTCCTCGGTTTTTCAGACCCAGAGGTAACGGAAAATCAAAAGGATCTGCTGCCGCTCACAAGGAGAGTTGTGCGTTTGTTGGGCGTAGGGAAAGTAGAGCTTCGTTTGGACGTGGAGCATCTACAAAGGATAATGTGGTTTGTTTTTATTGCAGACAAGAAGGTCACATTGTTACTCATTGCCCTAAACTAAAACAAGACCCAAAACCAGTAGCACTTGTTGAAACCCTAAGTAAACCGCTGTCTCCCACTACAGGTTCTCCTGAAAACGATGGATTTCGGCCGTTTATAATGGAGGAGTACATTTCTGCTTCTCACTCTGGTGATAAGGTACCGATCAAAATACTGCTTGATACAGCTGCTTCTCAATCCTTCATATTAGAAGATGTACTACCTTCTGATGAACTTGAGATTATTAAAACACAGCAACCTATACGTGGTTTTAGTATGCAAGCTTTTAATGTGCCCTTAGCTAGAGTTGTGGTCCACTCTGAGTTATGTTCTGGAGAAGTCATAGTTGGGCTTCGACCGAGTTTTCCCATTACAGGAATCTCAATGATCATGGGGAATGATTTAGCTGGAGGACGCGTGCTTGTTACTCCTGAAGTAACACCCGTCCCAGTGCTGTGTACTCAACCAGATGAATTAGCATGCACCTTTCCTGATGTTTTCACATCATGTGCTGTGACACGGGCAGCCTACAAACGTCAACAAAAAGAAGAGACCGATGTTGACATTGACTTATGTGATAGTTTTATGATGAGTACTGAAGAGAAACCAGTGCCGGTAAAAATGGAAACATGTGTAGAAGAGTTGGATGAAACAACATTGTCGCTGTCTAGACAACAGCTGGTTGATTTACAGAAGAAAGATGAAACACTAAAAACCTTGTTTGCTGATGATTTACCTGATGATCCGAAGCTAATAAATACAGGATACTTTTTAAGGCACGGCATGTTAATGCGCAAATGGACGTCTTTAACTGTTCGTCCTGATGAGGAATGGCATCAGATAATACAAATAGTACTTCCCACACCCTATCGTACTGAAGTATTGCGTCTAGCCCACGACAATCCATTAGCTGGTCATTTAGGAATCATAAAAACATATGACCGCATACTGCGTCATTTCTTTTGGCCTGGATTGAAGAAAGATGAAATTCAGCATTGTCACTGTTGTCACGTTTGCCAAATAGCGGGAAAACCAAACCAAGTAATACCTCCTGCCCCTCTATTTCCAATCCCTGATGTAGCCGAACCTTTTGAACGTGCCATAGTTGATTGTGTTGGACCTCTACCTAGAACAATAGCTGGGAACAAGTTTTTAATAACCATCATGTGCACCTCTACCAGGTTCCCTGAAGTATTTCCAGTACGTAAGATTACTACTCCAGTGGTAGTCAAGATTCTTACAAAATTCTTCTCACTATTTGGACTACCTCGTGTAGTACAAACTGACCGAGGCAGTCCAAGATATTTGCCCAAGTTTTAGTCCAGTTGAACATTAAGCATTCTTGTTCTACTGCTTATCATCCTGAAAGTCAAGGTGCTCTTGAACGTTTTCATCAAACCATGAAAACGATGTTAAGCACGTACTGTTTAGAATTTGAAAAAGACTGGGATGAAGGAATACATTTACAAATGTTTGCAATCCGTGAAGTAGTTCAGGAGTCTTTAGGTTTTAGTCCTGCTGAGCTAGTGTTCGCTCACAACGTGCGCAGTCCGTTAAAGCTTTTAAAAGAGAAATGGTTGTGTGATGACACTGAGAAAAACTTATTAGACTATGTCAGTGATTTTCGTTTTAAGCTAAAACGAGCATGTGAAATTGCCCAGAACAACGTGAAAATTGCTCAAGCTAAGATGAAGTCTCTGTTTGATAAAAAAGCTGTGGAAAGAGTATTTCAACCTGGAGACAAAGTATTGACACTACTTCCTGTCCCAGGCACAAGCTTACAAGCTCTTTACTGCATGCCATATATTGTGAAAGCTAAAATATCTGATCGTGATTATATAATCAATACTCCTGATAGGAAACGTGGTTCCAGGCTGTGTCATGTAAACATGATCAAACCATATATTGAGTCAAAGGATAACAACCATGTGAATACAGTGTGTGCTGTTAAAAGGTCTGAGGTTGTTGAAAACAAGCTGGAACTATCTGGTACTGAAAGTGTTGAAATTGAGGAAGACTGTTTCCCTCATGTGAAAATGGAAGGGAAGCTACCTAACTCTCACTATTTAGCACACTTAGATGTGTTGTTCGCTCATCTTGATGATAAAAAAGAGAAGACTTAAAACAGTTAATCGCTTCCAATAACTGTCTGTTTTCAGATACACCCTCTCTAACACAAGTCATACAACATGACATCGATGTGGGTGAAGTCCAGCTAATAAAACGGCACCCTTACAGAATAAATCCCAATAGACGACAACAATTAAAAGAACAAGTTCAGTACATGCTGGATAATGGATTGACAGTACCTAGTCATAGTGCCTGGAGTTCACCATGTCTGTTAATCATTAAACAGGGTAGAAGTGACAGATTCTGTACTGATTATCGAAAGGTTAACGCCGTAACAAAACCAGACTGTTACCCGTTGCCTAGGATGGAAGACTGTGTAGACCATGTTGGAGCTGCACAGTTTGTGACTACACTTGACCTATTAAAAGGGTACTGGCAGAGTCAGAGTCAGAGTCAGAGAGTCTTTATTGTCATTTGCACCGCATGTGGTACATGTGATGAAAACGAGATCATGTACACGGGGTCCCAGTTACATCCAACAACAAATGCAAGAGAAAAACAGTAATAACATCTAGAATTAACTAAGAAAAACATCAACTAGTAATACACTAAGCCCTAATGTAGTAGAAAAACATAATTATAAACAGCAGCACGAACATGAGTCTGTATGAGCAGATGGTCACAAATGAACACAGCAACAAGAAAACAGATCAGCATCAGCATGATGTGATATTTTGCAGTGTTTATTCTCATTGTTTATTTATTCATGAGTCTAAAAGCCTCAGGTTAGAAGCTGTTCCTCAGTCTAGTGGTTCTACATTTGATGCTCCTCAACCTCCGTCCTGAGGGGAGTGGGGCAAAGAGTGAGTGTGCTGGTACCTCTAACTGAACGTGGTCAGGAAATCTCTGGCTTTGTCACCCTGGATGCATTTTTACAGTTGTGTTGTGGACCACTAGGGGACTCTACTCACACCCAGTGGACCGGATGTTTTACTGGATGTTTTATTGTGAAAGGTCCAGAGGACCGGATGTTTTATTGTGAAAGGGTTGATGTATAAGTTATGTTTTTGGTGCTTACCGCCAGAACTGTAGGAGTTGATTAAAGTGAAGTTCTGTATCCCGTCTTCTGTGTCGTTTCTTCATCACCTCCTACACTGGTGACCTCGTGAATTGAACATGTCGACATCTGACGCTCCATCCAGCTCTCCTCAGATGTCCGCTGCTGTGGAACCTCCATAGGCGGCCCCGCTCGCTTTTTCGGTGGCCGTTAAAATCCCGGATTTCTGGTTGCACGACCCTCCGTCATGGTTCGTCCACATCGAAGCACAGTTTGCTCTTCGCGGGATTTCTTCAGACGACACCAAATACCACTAGGTGGTCGCCTCGCTGGATCCGCTGTCTACCTGGCGGGCAATGAGCCTGCTCCGAGACCCTCCTGCACACGGAAAGTTCGCCACCCTCAAGCAGCTCCTCTTGCGGTGTTACTCACTCTTAGATGCAGAGCGCGCTGAGAAACTTTTTTCCCTCTCTGGTTTTGGCGATGGAACAGCTCTTGAGCTGATGGAGAGCATGTTGTCCTTGCTGGGATCAGACGACTGTGGGTTTCTCTTCCTCCACCTCTTCCTCCGCCAGCTCCCGGCTTCAGTGCGCACGGTCCTGGCCAACTCCCCGCTTCTGCAGCAGCGAGACTACCGCTCGCTGGTGGAAGAAGCCGACCGCATCCTCCTGGCTACGAGGACCTTCGCGGTCCAGGCGGCGGTCCCCGGATCTCCAGCAGCAACTCAGCTTCAAGCAACGCCCTCAGCGCCGGACGAGCCATCGGTGGTAGCAGGGGTTGCTACCCGTAGGCGGACAAGAGCCGCCTTTTGTTTCTACCACCAGCGCTTGGGCACCAAAGCACGACGGTGCATCCCGCCGTACAGCTTCAAGCCGCAGGGAAACGACAACGCCAGCGCCCGCTACCAGTCGTTGGCGACAAGGAAAGGTTGCTTTTCATCGAAGACTCGAGGTCGGGGAGGCGGTTCCTGTGGACTCTGGTTCGCAGAAGAGCCTCGTTCCCCCGACTGGCTCCGACAGGTTGGCAGAAGGCTGCGGGCCGCTGCTAACCGCGGCTAATGGCTCTCCCATCAAGACGATTGGTGAAAGGTTGGTGACTGTTTGTTTCCATGACCGAGACTTCCAATGGAACTTTGTGGTAGCTGCTAGCTCAGTTCCTATTTTAGGGGCTGATTTTCTTTGTGCTCACGGGCTCCTCGTTGATGTTGCTAACAGACGTTTGATCGACGCTGTGTCCTTTTCGTCACTGCCTTGTGCTACACGAGGAGCTGGGCCTTTAATGCATGCTAACTTTTTAGCTTCGGGTAACGTGTTTCAGCGTTTATTGTCTGAGTTCCCCTCACTGACTGTTCCTAATTTTGCTAACACAAACACAAAACATGGGATCGAACATTATATCCCCACAACGGGCCCCTCGGTTTTCGCACGTGCACGCCGCCTCGATGCTACTAAGCTAGCAATTATGCAGGAAGAGTTTGCTAACATGTAGCGTTTGGGTATCGTGCAACGTTCAAACAGTCCATGGGCCTCCCCCTTGCACATGGTTCCCAAGGCAGACGGCAAATGGCGACCATGTGGGGATTTCCGCCGCCTTAATAACATCACAGAAAACGATCGTTATCCCATCCCCCACATCCAGGATTTTTCAGTGCACCTGGCTGGGACCTCCATTTTTTCTAAAGTAGATTTAGTACGGGGGTACCACCAGGTTCCTGTGCATGTGGAGGATGTCCCTAAGACCGCCGTTATCACTCCTTTTGGCCTGTTTGAGTTTTTGCGCATGCCTTTTGGTCTTAAAGGTGCAGCCCAAACGTTCCAGCGGTTGATGGATTCAGTCTTAAGGGGATTGTCCTTCGTATTTGTGTACTTGGACGACATCCTGGTGGCTAGCAGCTCGGCTGAACAGCACATGTCCCACCTCCGTGAGGTTTTTCAGCGCCTAGCAGCACATGGCCTGATTGTAAATACGGCGAAATGCCAGTTTGGGTTGCCAGTCATTGACTTTTTGGGCCACCGCATTTCTGCCAGTGGTGCTGTCCCGTTACCAAACAAAGTGCAGGCAGTGTCCAATTTTCCACAGCCCCAGTCTGTTAAAGCGCTACAAGAATTTTTGGGAATGGTTAATTTCTATAACCTTCTTCACCTCTGGCAACAGATTTTAAGTCTCTTCTGGACTCTCTTAATCTCACTCAACATGTTGACGCCCCTACGCACAGCAGGGGGCATACTCTGGATTTGGTGATTACA
The DNA here is from genome assembly GCA_038048925.1 of Garcialebias charrua. Lineage (NCBI taxonomy): Eukaryota > Metazoa > Chordata > Actinopteri > Cyprinodontiformes > Rivulidae > Garcialebias > Garcialebias charrua. Next base: position 29,122 of record JBBPBX010022941.1, on the reverse strand, counting down.
GACACTGTACTCATCAATAACTTATCTGTATATGACCTGGGTGTCTCAGACCACAGGGTCATCTCCCTGGAAGTGCCTTCATCTTCGCCTGCTTCAAACCCAAAACGACCCATCCAGTTCCGTGACCTTAAAAACATTTCCCTTGATGTTCTGTCTGCCGATCTTCACACCTTGACCGCTGTCAATCATTCATCTGCAGATGACTCTGTGGATTACTACAACCAATCTCTTCGGGAGCTCCTGGACCTACACGCCCCCTTAAAAACAAGACTGGTGTCTTTCTCGCGCTCAGCCCCTTGGTACACTGATGAGCTGCGCAAGATGAAGGCGCTATTGAGAGACGTGTAAAATCATCTGGTCTGTCTGTGCATAAGCAGGCATATAAAGAACATCAGAAAGCATACGCCTATTCTCTTAAAGAAGCACGCTCCAAATATTATTCTAACATCATCAACACCTGCCCTGGAAACTCTAAACAGCTCTTCTCCACAATCACTCGTCTGCTTAATCCCATTAAGCAAACTCTTGAGGACTCTGCTCAAAAATGCGACCTGTTTCTTTCATCTTTTAAAACCAAAGTTGACACTATCAGATCTCAGCTCCACAACCTCCCCGTTCTCAGTGTGCCACCCACCCGTCTGCATTCTGGGACCCTAAACAGCTTTGACGAAGTTGTTCAGAGTGAGGTGGAGGCCATCATCAAGAAAATGAAGCCTTCATCCTGTGCCCTGGATCCTTTCCCCTCGTCTCTCATAAAAACCAATCATTCTGCAATAGGCCCACTTATCACTCAAATAATAAATCAGTCTCTACAATCTGGTCATGTTCCACTGCCTCTAAAAACCGCCATCATTAGGCCTCTTCTGAAAAAATCTAATTTGGATCCCAACATTTTTTCTAATTACCGCCCAATTTCACACCTCCCTTTTCTGTCTAAAGTGCTGGAAAAAGCTGTTGCTGCTCAGCTGCAGGATCACCTACAACAACACTCTCTGTATGAGAAGTTCCAGTCTGGATTCAGGGCAGCTCACAGTACAGAGACTGCATTGCTGAGGGTTACCAATGATGTCCTCTTGGCTGCTGACACTGGCTCTCCCTCCATCCTTGTCCTCCTTGACCTCACTGCAGCCTTCGACACTGTGGACCATAGTATCCTCCTCCACCGTCTTCATGTGGAGGTCGGTCTCTGCGACACAGTCCTGGACTGGTTCAAATCTTTCCTCTCCAATAGGCTGGAATGTGTTAGTCTTGGCAACGCCACGTCCCAGACAGTTGGTGTCTCCTGTGGTGTCCCTCAGGGGTCAGTTCTGGGGCCCCTGCTGTTTTCCCTTTACATGCTGCCTTTAGGTCAAATTATTAATCAGTTCAACATTTCTTTTCACTGTTATGCCGACGATACACAGCTTTACATCAGGACTGGAGCATCCTCATCTTCCACCTTGTCATCTCCATCTTCACTCACTGCCCTCTCTGCCTGCCTGGAGGCAATTAGGGCATGGATGAATCAGAACTTTCTTCAATTAAACTGCTCCAAGACTGAGGCCATACTGATTGGCACCCCTCACCAGGTACAAACATCTCCTATAACAACACTTTCCTTTTCTGGACAAGACATCCCCCTCTCCACCTCTGTTACTAATCTTGGAATAAAAATGGACTCCAATCTTACATTTGAAAATCACATTAAGCATCTGTTTAAAACTTGCTTCTTCCATCTTCGAAACATCTCCAGACTTCGCCCATCCCTAACTTTTTCCGATGCTGAGAAGCTCGTCCATGCTTTTGTCTCCTCCAGGCTCGACTACTGCAACTCCCTGTTTATTGGAATCCCTGGCAAAAACCTTCAGAAACTTCAATATATTCAAAACAGTGCAGCAAGGATCTTGTTGAGAGTTCGTAAATTTGAACATATTACGCCCATTCTCCATAACCTTCATTGGCTTCCTGTCGCCTACAGAATTCAGTACAAAACTGCTCTCATTACACATCAATGCTTACACGGAACTTCACCAGATTATCTGAAGGATATTCTTATTCCATACTCATCCACCCGCTCGCTGCGGTCACAGAACAGCAATCTCCTTCACATTCCGAGAACCAAATTAAGGACCATGGGAGACCGGGCTTTCAGTGTGGCTGCCCCCCGCCTGTGGAACTCTCTTCCTGACTGTCTAAGAGCCCCACAGTCTGTGGTTGACTTTAAGAGCGGCTTGAAGACCTTTCTTTTCGACCAAGCATACTCTACCTCCTCATGATTCTACTTTTGATCTTAGCTGATATTGTTATTGATTTTAATTGTTTTATTATTTGTTTTATTGACATTTAATTCTGTTGCTCCTTGTAGCACTTTGAGATTTTCATTAATGAAAAGTGCGTTATAAATTGAATTCATTATTATTATTATTATTATTATTATTATAACCGTTTTCTACCCAGGGTAGCACAACTGCTACGACCGCTCTATGGAGCGCTAAAAAAGAAAAAGTCGAACGACAACGTTGACTGGACACCAGAACACCTACAGGCATTTGGTGATGTTAAAACTGCATTGGCCACTGCTGCCCTTTTGGCCCATCCATCCCCAGCGGCACAAATAACTTTAACAACCAACGCATCTGATGTTGCGGTGGGGACTGTGTTAGAACAGCAGGTTTCCGGGGTTTGGCAACCGCTTGCATTTTTCAGCCGTACGCTGCGGGACAATGAACTTAAATAGAGTGTTTTTGATAGGGAGTTGCTAGCGCTTTACCTGGCTACACGCCATTTCAGGTTTTTCCTGGAGGGCCGCCAGTTCACTGCATACGTGGACCACAAACCCTTGGTGTTTCCTATGTCGAAAATTTCTGACCCCTGGTCTGCTCTCCAGCAACGCCACCTCGCAACGGTGTCTGAATTTACTACAGACTTTCAGCATGTGGCTGGCAAATCCAACGTGGTGGCCGACTGTCTCTCCCGGGTGCTGATCTCTCCCGTGTACGTTGGCATCAATTTTTCTGCTATGGCTGCGGACCAACGTAGCGACGCAGAAATACTCTAGCTCCAGTCCGGGCCCACAAGGCCTCGAGTTGTAGGAACGGCAGGTGAATGACGGAGGTCCTCTCCTGCTCTGTGACGTTTCTACTGGCAGGCCCCGCCCTCTGGTTCCAGTTTCATGGCGACGCCGTGTTTTTGATTCTTTACATTCCCTTTCTCATCCAGGTGTTAGAGCCTCTGTGAAACTGGTCAGTTCAAAGTTTGTTTGGCCCGGTCTGCGTAAAGCAGTTAAGGAGTGGGCAGCAGCGTGTGTCCCATGCCAGCGTGCTAAGGTTAACAGGCACACCAAAGCACCTTTGGAACCTTTCTCCATTCCTGGTCGGCGGTTTGACCATGTGCACGTAGACCTGGTGGGCCCTCTGCCTCCATCACAGGGTTTTACTCATCTGCTGACTATGATAGACCGGACCACCAGGTGGCCTGAGGTGGTTCCTCTGGCATCCACAACGTCTGCAGTGGTGGCCCGGGCATTTTTGTCTACCTGGGTTGCGCGTTTTGGCCCCCCTTCAGACATTACATCGGACAGGGGCCCTCAGTTTGTTTCTGAGCTTTGGTCTACCATGGCCAAGGGTCTGGGGACTAACGTCCACAGGACCACCGCTTACAACCCCCAAGCTAATGGTTTGTGTGAACGGTTTCACAGGTCATTGAAAGCTGCACTTCGTGCTGCATTGACCGGTGACAACTGGATTGACCGTCTTCCCTGGGTTTTGTTGGGTTTACGTACCGCAACCAAAGAGGACCTGAGCTCTTCCCCGGCTGAACTGGTTTTCAATCAGCCTGTGCAAGTCCCCGGTGAGTTTTTACCTGAGGTACCCTCACCACAGTTCGCTCCACCGTTGCTCCATTTTTCCTCACAGGAGGGCTCTTTTCGTGTCCCTGGCCCGGTACACCATTGTTTACCGCAATCATTTGTCCCTAAGAGTCTGGAGTCCTCTAAATTTGTTTTTTGTCAAACACAATGCACACAGGACACCACTACAGCCTTTGTATGATGGCCCATTTCGGGTTCTCCAGCCAGGTCCAAAACATTTCCTTTTGGATTTAGGGGGTCGCACTGAGACTGTCTGTATCGATAGGCTTAAACCAGCTCATGTTATGTCAGATGATCAGGTTGTTACAGCCCAGGCTCCTTGCAGGGGCAGACCTCCATCCACGTCGCTAACGGACTGCTGTCCTCCTTCCAGTGACTCTCAACGACCAACGGAGCCCGTCCCTTCTGCAGGCCCTCCTAGTCGCCCTCGCTTCATCAGACTGATTACGCAGGGCCCAGGTTCAGCCGTTCTGGTCTTTTGATCAAACCTAAAATGCTGGACTAGTGATGGACCTTACTGGGTGTTCTGGGGGGGCGTGTGTGGTGGACCACTAGGGGACTCTACTCACACCCAGTGGACCGGATGTTTTATCAGATGTTTTATTGTGAAAGGTCCAAAGGACCGGTTGTTTTATTGTGAAAGGGTTGATGTATAAGGTGTGTTTTTGGTGCTTACCGCCAGAACTGTAGGAGTTGATTAAAGTGAAGTTCTGCATCCCGTCTTCTGTGTCGTCTCTTCATCACCTCCTACAGTATACTGTAATGGCATTTGGTATGCGCAAAGCTCCTGCCACTTTTCAGAGGCTCATGAATGTTGTATTGTCTGAACTACATTTTTGTGAAGCCTATTTGGATGATGTAGTGGTCTTCTCTAACACTTGGGAAGATCACCTAAAACACTTACAGATTGTATTTGCTCGTCTAAAAGAAGCGACTCTAACAATCAATCTGTCCAAGTTTTTAAATGCTATCTATCATTTTTGCTTTTCTTAAAACATGTACAACTTTGAGTCTAGCAAAATGAAGAAACAAAGTGATGTCATAATTGTTTTACAAAACAACTGATTTAGATGTACTGTGTTTTATTGTAGCTTCATCTTCATTTAAAGAAAAGTTCCCTTTCAGTCAAGTTCTCTCGGTGCAACATATGCTATGGGAATTGCGCCCCCGCACGATTACCTGAAGGAATACATTCACACCTTTAAGGCTAGGGCGTCAGCGTCGCCAGAGGCCCCGCCCTCTGGGTATTTAACGACTGACGCCCATCCATCTTTCTCTTTTTGCCCTTCACCTTGCTTAAACCTCGGGCGGCCGTGGTGTAGTGGTAATGGCAGTCGTCTCCCGATCGGAAAGTTGGCGGTTCGACTCCCGGGACCCGCACCATGTGTCGTCCTGTCCTTGGGCAAGATACTTAACCCTGAGTTGCTCCCGGTAGGACTGGAAAGCACCTTGCATGGTAGTCTGCCGCCACTGGTTTATGAATGTGTGTAGCATTCAATATATGTGTAGCACTTTGAGATTTTCAGTAATGAAAAGTGCGTTATAAATTGAATTAATAATAATAATAATTATTATTATTATTAAACCTGAACTACCTCTCTTCGTGGGACTTCTCTGTTGCTTCATCGCTCAACCAGAGGTGAACTTGCTCCCTACACAGAGCGTACAGAGAATTATTCCTGCGTACTACTGGACTAGCGAAAGCTAGTCCTGGCACATTTTCTCTTAACCCCAAAGTTTTTTCTTCTCCTCTCTTCACAGACTGCTTCGCTCGAGCGGCGCTAACTGCGTCACAACCGCTACCCCTGCTAACTTGTAGCTGGCTAGCCAGCGAAAGCGACGCGATGGAGGAGACGTTTCAAATTAAAAGAAAACGGATTCTGGAAGGACTCGCTCGCCTTATCTCAGACATGCGGACACGTTACACATCCCATGGCCAGAGCCTCCGCCTCGTCAACAGGTCACGAGGCTGGCAGGAAACTATTTTTATTCAAAGTAGCAGGCCGCCACGAGGCAAAGGATGCCCGTGTTCCCAGACTTCCTCACAGAAATAACTCGCACCTGGCCTCAGCCCAGATTTCCCATGCTCTTATCACTCTCACAGTTCCTCGACGTGGACGGGATGGATGAGGTGGGAATAGCCAACGTGCCTCAAATTGAGGACACACTAGAGTCTCACCCGGCTCCCAATTCATCCGGGACAAAACCAACTCTTCCCAGCAAAGCTTGTCGAGCTTCAGCTTCTCTGCTCGAGAAATGCTACAAAGCTCAGGGACTTGCGGCGTGCGTCATGAATGCGTCCGCGTTGATGCAGGCTTACCTGGCTGAAAAGCTGCAACAGTTCCAGGTAACGACGGACAAGCAAGCTACCGCTGACTTGTTGGATGAAGCCCGCAGGGCAACAGACTTCGTGCTCCGCATGATTGGGACAGCCGCTGTTGCTCAAGGCAGAGGCATGCCGGAAGTGGTCATCGCGATACGCCATCTGTGGATGACTTTAACTGATCTCCCCGAGGGACAAAAGGTGCCTTTTCTCCACCACTCGATAGAACCGACGGGATTGTTTGGGAAAGCTTTGGATCGAATTCAGACCAAGCTGGACCAAAGGCGCAAACAGGCTGAAGCTCTCCGGGTGGGCATTCCCAGGAGAAGCTTCGCCCCCCCCCAGGGAGTCTGCTGGAGGCAGACCTGCGCAGCCTCGACACCGCTCGGCAACGCGTGCCCCACCGCAGAAGCGGCCGGCGTACGAGGATGAGCATCGGCAGAGACCACCGCCGGGCCCACCTCGCACCGAACACGCATGGAGCAAAAACAGGTTTGTCTCCCGCCAGGCGGTCAGACACAGGGCCTCCTCGGCGAACCGGGACACCAGACAAAAGCATGCCTGATGAACCAGGTTCATATCTTGACTTTACACGATCACCCGCTCACGTGGTACGGGAAATTATCTCTTCATGTCGAGACTTTATTTGTAGCACGGTACAAAAAGCTGGTAACTCTGTTGCATGCACAAATCTTGTTTTTCTTGCTGTGAATGACATAAAGTCATATATGTCATTACACATAAGCATGAATAAAGCTAAAAAAAAAGCCCCTCTCTGTTTTATTGACTCTCGAAAAAAAAAAAAAACAACAACAAGACACAAATGATTTCAGCAGAACAGGTCCCTCAGGCCTGCCAGCCGTGATAAAGGGAGGGGACCGTCTCCCCCCCTCCTCCCTCATGGCTCACGGGGTGTTAGCCTAATCAACAAGCCCCGGCAGGGTGCCTCTGCTCCGTCTGTAGCGGACAGGCACAGAGGCAAGCAGGCCCCCTACCCCTCATGGAGACAGGTAAGGGAGGTCACATGCTCCAGCCACCACACCATTGTGAACGACGGGGCGGTCAATACACTAACCAAGCAAACACGTGACATGTCCGCGCCTCAGGGAGGCGCTCAAACAGAATCTAACAACCGGGGGCCACGTCAGGAGCCCACAGGCAACCACAAGCTTCACGCGTTCATAAAGACAATTGTGTTTAAACTACTGTGTGTGTAAACAAATCAGAGCTGAATCAGATTCCTCTTCCTGTTATTCGAAAGGAACTGGCTCTCTATCACCAAACAATTTAAAGTCTGCCAAGCACAAAGAATCATCTCCACGTTCTCACGTTGCAGCTGTCCCTTTATCATTAATGGGCGACACGCAATATCCAAGCAGTGATCCGGCAGCACGTGACCTTTCTCACTGTGCTGGTTCAGCTCTGCTCTTAAACAATATTCCCTCAACGGGTGAAACACAGACCCCAGCCGGTTTGTCTGGTCCCAACGCTCTGTTAAGGCCGAGGACCAGTAAACTGGACCCATCCAGGAAACAGATTGGGGTCAGGAGATCTGCTCGTTTACAAAACTCACAGCTTCTCAGTCCCATGACTCCAAACAAGGAGAGAGAAAACAGACATTCTGCTCCACTTCTGTCTAATAAGAACGACAGGTTGCATCTGCCCTCGTTCACTCTCGATCAGAGCAGCCTGGTAGCACATCGACAAAAAGGCCTTCTTTCCAACTTGGTTGACCCCCAGGGGATCACAGCTTCCAAGGCCCTTGGAGGGGAACTGGATATACAAACTGCTCTTCTTCAGGGTCAAACTATGTCACCAGAAGATGTAGTCTCGCCGTTCAAGCTTGGTTTATGGTTGACACGTCGCATAGAGCGCCAGAGAGCGTGCGGCCAAAGTGATGCAATTGTATAGCCCCCGCGCTTTGGCCCCGCGCGTCGGCTTGGCGCGTGTCGCGTACCTCAGAATTTTTGAAACTCTACAAGTCTAGCGCGCGCGCCGAATTGATTGACAGGTCGGGTGTGGACCTCACCGACAACCTTCACGCTCTTCACGCTCTTCACGCCAGAGCCTGCAGCTGTCTGCGCCACTGTGGTCATGGAAACGGCGTCGCGATACATGGAGGAATGTTTTTTATGTGATACAAATGTATTAAATTCCCAGAGCGAGCAGAAAGCCATTTGTTTTTGTTGTGTGATTTCAAACAGTTCTTTTTCTACAGTAGATTTCTATTTCTACACCTTTCTTGCAACATATGCACAGGTTTTAGTGGGTACTGCCACCTGCTGGTCCATAAAAGAACAGCACTTTGCCGTGCGCCTACGGCAACTCTATAAATGCATGAAGCTGCATGGCTGAGTGCGCGCGCAACCCGCGCGCTCCAGCTTGAGGACCAAAGAGCTGTTAAACATTTCAGCTTGGTGGCAGAAAAGAACAAGCTGATGGAATCAGGCCTGCCAGAAAATGTGGTAAAAACCATCCAAAATGCCCATACTATGTCAACACAGTCTCTCTATGCACAGAAGTGACGTATTTTTGAAGCTTGGTGCACAGAAAGAAATATTATTTCTTACTCATGCGTTTTGGCTCAGCTCCTGACTTTCCTTCAGGACTTACTAGAAAAAGGTCATTCTTTCTCAACTATTAAAGTTTTCCTATCAACTATTTCAGCCTGTCACGAAGGCTGGGGACACAGGACACCTGGTGCGTATCCAATCATAATAAGATTTATGAAGGGCGTGCTAAGAATGAAACCACCCAACAGGATCCTGACCCCTGGTTGGGATCTTAGCCTGGTCTTGGGAGCTCTCTGTGATCCTCTATTCGAATCACTGAACGAGGTTAAGATAGATTTGTTATCTTATAAAACCGCTCTACTCTTGGCCCTTTGCTCAGCGAAACGTGTGGGTGACCTCCATGCATTGTCTGTACATCCAATGTGTACCAGATTCGCCCCTGACGGGTCAAAGGTCACCCTAAAGCCTAATCCAGCATACATTCCCAAGGTCTTGACTTTGAACCATAGGAGTCTGGACTTTGATCTCTCCTCCTTCCCACCTGCTCCTGTCCTCACTCAGGAACAGGAAAGGCTGAAGGTTCTCTGCCCTGTGAGCGCTTTACGCACTTACATGCAGAGAACAGCCAAATGGAGAAAAACAAATCAACTGTTCGTGTACTTTGCAGCACCTGCTACAGGAAAGGCCCTATCAAAACAACGCCTCTCACATTGGGTGACTGAGGCAATTAAAAGGACGTACAGTAGCAAAGGTCAACAGGTGCCCTCTGGAGTGCACGCTCACTCTACTAGGGCCTGGGCTACTTCGTGGTCACTGTTCAAGGGTGTACCAGTTGCAGACATTAGTGCTGCTGCAAACTGGAGCTCATTAAACACTTTTGCAAAGCATTACAGTTTGGATGTTACTGCGTGTGATGTCACTCAGGCTGTTCTTTCTAACACACAATAGAAAGTAGCCTTGAGATGCCTGCTGATCAAGGGTAGATGTTCACACTAGCATGCATTTTACTGAGCATTTCAAGGGCGTGAATGAATTACGTTCCCATAGCATATGTTGCACCGAGAGAACTTGACTGAAAGGGAACTGAAAGTTATGTACCATAACTCATGTTCCCTGAAGGAAGGGAACGAGGTGCAACATATCTGGCCCTTTTCAATGCTGAAAGCTCAGTGAAGTGCAATTTTGGAGAAAGATGGATGGGCGTCAGCCGCTTAAATACACAGAGGGCGGGGCCTCTGGTGCGACGCTGATACCCTAGCCATAAAGGCGTGAATGTATTCCTTCAGGTAATCGTGCAGGGGCGCAATTCCCATAGCATATGTTGCACCTCGTTTCCTTCCTTCAGGGAACATGAGTTATGGTGCATAACTTTCAGGTTTCTAAACAAGCAACAAGCAGAGCTTCTCCCAGCTGCTGTGGCCTAACCTTAAGCTGGTCTGGTTTTGCGGCTTGACTTGGAACGTTAATTAAACCCCAAACTGTATGGTGTGTGTCTGAGTGAGGGATGTTTCATGGTCGTAAGGGAAATCTAAGCCCTTTAGCACTACTTCCATCTAACATTTTAATCTCAGGAACTCACACACAAACAAGCACATGTGTGTCAGAGTAGCTGTCTGTGGCGTACAGTTCAGGTTTATGGAGTAACACTTGTGTTTATTGTCCTCATTATGCTGTGGTCATAATCAGCAAGAGAAAACAGGATCTAGAACAAATGCCTTTATTAAATGGGATGTCAAAGTGTTATGATTTTTACTTGTTTACTGTTATACCCAGAGCTCTTTCAAATAATCCAAAAAGGTTTTCTATTAATCTAAAAGACAGAAACCTGAACATAGAACCCAGTTTCCTGTTCTTAGATGAGACTAATGGATATCACATAGCTATTTTTAACAATATGCAATAACTGCTGTTAGCAGCCCATTAATGAAAATGTAAACATTGCGGGAATATTTAAGTGATCTATGCCTCTGAATGCAAGTGTGTGTCTGAGCACCATGTACGTGTGAATACATTTTGAAGGTGAAGCTTTCAGCTGATAGTGTTAGGACAGCCATATATGTGCTTGGACAAAAAAGTTAGCGTAATAATTGTTGCCACTCAGATGTATTTTGTGGGTTCTTTCTCTCTCACTTTTGTCCTCTTTGTTAAAAAAGAAAACCCTACAAAGGTAATTGAAATAGGTGTTGTCTTGTCACCATTGTATGTTCCCATACAATGATAAAATTAGTTCTCTGCATTTAACCCATTACACGGGAGATACACCCAGGTGGAGCAGTGGGCAGCTGTGTAAGCACCCTAGGAGCAGTTTGGAATTAGGTGCCTTGCTCAAGGACACCACAACATGCAAGCATGACAGGGAGTGTTACTTTCTGGTTCCAAGTCAACTGCCCTACCTCTACACCACAGTGACTCCCATTAACTTGAAACTAGACCTTACCTGATAAATAATTTGAAACTGACAAATGTACAGTACCGGTAAAAAAAAAAAAAGTGAAAACTCATTGAATTAAAATCAGTCATAGTTTCTGAATTTATAAATTCATCCATCCATTATCTTTAACCTCTTCTTCCTTTTTTGGGTCACAAAGGTCACTGGTATCCATCTCCAACTATTACTGTGCAGGGGGGATTACACCTTGGACAGGTCTCCAGTCAATAACAGGGACACATAGAGACAAATGAGACAAACAACCATTCACTCTCTCTCACACACCTAGAGACAATTTAGAGTTTCCAATCAGTCTAACATGCATGTTTTTGGTCTGTGGGAGGAAACCGGAGTAGGCTACCTGGAGAAAACCCACGCAGCACGGAGCGAACATGCAAACGCCACCCAGAAAGGCCCGCAGACCGGGATTTGAACCAGGGTAACCTGCTCGCTGAGAGGCAGCAGCTCTACCTACCGTGCCACCGTGCTGTCAGCATGATAACTTGAAAAATAAAATGAGGTATGTCCAGGAGAGATGGCAGTGAAGCTTTTGACTCAAATATTCAACTGTGATTTGAGGGTGCGAAAGTGCCTTTGGAATGGTAAAGTGTTCTGATCAGCGGCGGCCGCCACTAGAGGGTGCTAGGGGCGCCGCCCCTCTGGAACCTGCAGCTCTTCACCATATGAAGATTACATTTTTTTTTTTATAAAAATGAAATAATAAAATAAAAATATTTCGAAATGTATGCATATATGTTTTTAGTTGTGTAGGATAAATATTTTATGAGTAATGATGAGTTGTTTGTTTCAAAAAACGTTTTCTGATTGTGACGTACTTCTGGTTCCCCGTTGGGCGCCGCTAACGGCTTTTCCATTGAATCTAATTATAACTAGTGCGCTAGCACGTGCGCAGTTTATGTCCCATGTGTCCAAAACTATTGGACTGTACAGGTCGTATTTTCCGTCGCCCTCGAGCCTGGACTCGTCTCGTGTATCGCTGCGGTTCGTGTGTTTCCGGTCCGAGGAGGAGGGGCCGGAGTGGGGGACCATCTCTGTTCAGAGCTGATCACACGGCGACGTTGAAACAGCAGTAATTATTAATGGTGCCTTTCTACACAGGTAAGCAAGTAATATTAAGTGAGTTTAATGAATCGCTAAGCAAAGTTTGAGCTGATCTCATCTGTGTGCGTGACGTGGTGTGCGTGTTGCGGTCAGTCAACAGTAGCTAGCTACTAGCTGTGCTTATGTTGTGTACTGTACAACATTATAAAAGTTGCTAGTTATGAACCAGAATGTGACATGAAGACGACTCCTGTCTGTCCATCTTCAGCTCATGTCATGAACTGTTTTACTCCTCAGAGTGTCTGTGTTAAAGGTTCAGTATGTAACATTTTTTATAAACATATTTCTTCACTCTGCCACATCTCCTGACAGTAGCTAAAAGACAGATACTTAAACTGCTAAGCTTCAGCAAAAAGAGGAAAATATTGATGAGTAGCAAAACACTAAAAGTAGCAATTTTTTTGCTGAAAGTATCAAAATGCTAGTTAAAAGCAGTGGTGGACTGGAGAAAGTACTCAAACACTGTACTTAAGTAAAAGTACAAATAAACAGACAAAAATGTACTCTAGTGTAAGTAGAAGTACCACATTAATGTTTTTACTTAAGTAAAAGTAAATAAGTATTTGCTTTTAAAAATACTTAAAGTATTAAAGTAAAAGTACTTGCTGAATGTATTACCTAATGCAATGGCCTACAGTATCATTAAGTGTGCGTACTGTATGTATATTTTCTGTAATACTTTAAAAGTGTTGTTCCAGTTTAAAGAACAATGCTGCAGATAGTGCATGTTTTTATTGTGTGACACCGTTCACACTTGGGCTTGTGATTCTGTGTGCGTCAGAATTTCAGGGATGACCTGCAGGTTAAATGTCATTAAATAAAATAAGAAAGAGGAATGATTATACCTCTGAATTTTTTTATTTAACACAAAATAAAACCAGTAAAAACATTGAAGTAAAAGTTGTCTGATGAAAAAAGGAGCATTAGACCTAACAAAGGAATAGACATTGATCACTTCAACTCCAGTTTGTCATCAACTCTGATTAAAATACTGTCTAGTCAACCTTGTAATGGGTCAATAGTGAACAATATTTTAACTTCCTGACACCATTTGCAAAACTTGGACCCAAGTGTTGAGTCATTTGGAAACATCTCTTGTCTCCTAACGTCCCATGAACTGACACATTTTAATATTGCAGCAAGAATTTATTGTTCAAGTTCAGAAGATTTTTTATTTTTTTTTGTCCAGTCTGTCTCTTTTGGGAGAGAGAATCTGTCCTGCTGTACTGAATAGTCTTTCAATAATCTTTCAATATTTTTTTATAAAGCCATGGGTGGTGCATATCTTCTGGCTGATTCTCCACGGTGGAATCCATTGTGGGTGTGTTGGCGATGCTGTGGGTGGCCCCAGCTCAGTGACATATATATACTAGAACATACATTATTGGCCCAATTTCTAGAAGGTGGGTGTAATGTTACCTGTCAACTTTGCAGTGATTCAGTGGCCAAACTCCCCTCTCACCTTTGGTTACTTTCTAACTAACGAATAAATCAAAAAATCGCAACATGAAAGTTACTTGTAACTCAACACATTATAGAAATGTAGTGGAGTAGAAAGTATAGATACTTCATGTAAAATGTAGTGGAGTAAAAGTAAAAAGTATCCACATTTAATTATACTTAAGTAAAGTACAGATACAGGTAGTCCCCGATTTACGAGCGCTCTGATCTGCGAGGTTCCAGACTTACGAGCTGCGAATTTTTGGAAAAAACGAAAAAAATACTGAGTTTTCATGTGTTTTTTCACCACAGTTAGTTAGTTAAGCATATGGACACACGTTTCCGATCATTTTTATGCACTCATAAGCAGTTTTTGGATGAAAATAGAGTGTTTGTAGTCGCGCTAGCGAAAACCGTTCCAATTTACGAGCGAAATTCCGGATTTACGAGAGAAATGGCGGCCGTTCCAAATTACGAGATTTCCGGTTTACGAGCGCCTCGTTGTAACGGATCTCGCTCGTAAATCGGGGACTACCTGTTACATGAAAAATGTACTTAAGTACAGTAACAAAGTATTTGTACTTAGTTACATCCCACCACTGGTTAAAAGTAGCAGAAAAGTAGCAGAACAGTAGCTAAAATCTCAACAAGATAAAAAAGAAAACGGATTTAAGAGAATAATGTTTAAGGGAAAGTTTCATATTTTGAAAGATATAAAACTAGCAACAAAAAAGTAAGCTGAAATTAGCACAAAATATGTAAAAAGAACAATAAAGTGGTCATAGTGTTATGATTTCAAAGGTTTACCCAGTTGGTAATGAGACCCAGAACGACACGAAGAGGTGCAAAAGTAACAGTGTTTATTATTTACAGTGCAAGTCTATATACTGTACACATGTACAGGGATCTTCTGGATTTCCTGGAAGATGAAACAAACTGTCAAAAAGGCTTGACCAGAAGGCTCTTTCAAGATGATTGATCTTGTTTTGTTTGTTATTTTCCTCACAGGTGAAGTAGTAGGATAAACGTCACAGAGAAATCCTTAGTTCCTTGAGATGAATCCCAGAGGGCGAAATGAGGCAGGCAAGTGGTTGGAGGGCAAGACACGATGAGCAGAGAACTGGTCCCAGGACCAAGATGGAAACGAGGACTGGAAACACAACAAAAAACAAGGTAAGTGTCTCTCAAAGTACTGTACTCAGAAACTGGCTAGAAGCATAAATACCATGAGTAGGCATCAATGCTCCAGCGAAGAGACTTGACTGCAGCCTTAAGTATAGGTGGAGCTCATCAGGTGGATCACAGTAAAATAGATCATTTTTCTTCCCCATAAATCAGTTATTTAAAATCTAATCTGGAATCATTCCTCCTTGTTAGACTTCAGTTGACCTGTTTAAGTTGGGCCCAAATTTGTTATTATCTTTTGATTTATTTTTCATTGAAATTTTATTCTTTGTTAGTTTATTTTTGGAACTATTAAATTGAATTATTTGGTGGATTTTTGAACACCTTTGTCCTTATTTAAGTCTGGACCCTCACAATTCTATTTATATTATGAACTTGTATTACTAAAATAATTATAACAGAATATGATAGAAGTTGTCCAAAAATTGAAAAGTGGAAGCAGAACACTCCCATTCTCTTTTCACACTGATGCATCAAACAAGGTGAAGATGAACCATGTTTTATTAATGATAGTGTTATACACCACCTGATATGTACAAATAAAAACATGAACAAACTTACTTTACAGTATACAAACATAATTATGCATACTTCTACACATGCTTAACATTTTTTTATGGCGCCCCCCCATAAAAAAAAAATCACCAGCCGCCACTGGGAAGGGGAGGTATAAAAAAACGTATCTCACACCGTGTCCTAGACGGGACACACATTTTGGGTCAGGCCGACTCTGCTTGATTTCTGTTTGCCTTATAGTTCTACTGGTACGGCTCAATGGCGACTTCAAACAGCCACATTTTGTGGTCAGCACTGCCGGGCCGAGCTTGTAGCTTCTCCAAGGTTGATTCTCTCCCGCCAGCGAGTTTCAGGAGCCGCAAGTGGCCTGCAATTCTCAGAAATTGTGTCCAGCTTATGGCTCAGCTCACACAGAATCCGAGTGTTCACCGCATGGTACATTCTTTCACACAAGGCCGGCAGCTTTACCAAGGCCAGAACAGCTGCCGCCATTTTCCATATTTGTCGATATGCCAGGTAACCGCCACCTCCAAAAAGCAGAAACCCTGTTATCATAAATCCAGTTATGTACACATCTTCTACATCCTCAACGGACAATGTGAACAGGCACACAATCTTCCAGTGCCACCAGAAATCCATTGTGTATCCAGCTGCAAGTGTCCCGTCAGGGCAAGAGGGCTCTCCTTCACCCCGTCTTCTCGTTAAGAGACCAGCTGACCAGATCCATAGTTTACAATTCGGAAGATATGTAAAGAGAGGCTCCGATAGGGTTCACAGGACACGAGCACAGCAGGAGGGAAGCAGGAGCGGGAGAGAAAGTTGTCCACCTTCATCAAGAGCAAGAAAAAAAATAATAATCCCGGACTTATCAGTGAAAGACCTGAATTTGTTGTGGACTTCCTCAGCTGTCTCACCGCCTTCCAACCACTTACCTGCCACACCTGTGACACCCTCCTCCTTTGTGCTGGAATCCTTGTGGACCTTCTTTCTTGTTTTGTCTCACATCAACTGTAATGAAGGCAATCACATTAAACTGCATCTCCTGGAACTCCATCATCCTGGCCTCTCTCCTTGTTCCCCAGATTTCCAGAGCCTCCCTTGTACATTTGGTATTTTGCACTGTAAATAAAATACTTTGAACTTTTCTATTTGAGTCTTTCTCATTTAAAATAAAAAAAACGTTCAATACAGAAACAACTAAACTTTATTTGTAACAAGACGTTTCGCTCTTCATCTGAGGAGCTTTCTCAATTCTTTCTCATTTAAGTACATATTTTCTGGGTTCCTAGCGTTTGTTACACCAGCGTCCACCAAGATCATCCTGTGAGCTGGATGTTGGCTTGAATTAATGATTGAAGAACTGTCGCCCTGCCACTCTCCAGCTTTGATTACTCACCTCCTGTGCCAAGAACTGTCAAACCCTTAGAACCTCCGGCTCTCCTCTCCAAACCTGCCAAACAATGAGTTGAAGATTTTCTACCAATTATCATCCTGTCCTGTTCATACTATTCCTCATTCCCTTTCAGAAACTACCCCGAACACTCGCAAATAAAGTCACTTACCTTTAATGTGTGAATCTTCTGCCATCAGGTCTGAAGTCTGAACATTCCTCAAACATGACACGTTCACACAGGAACCATGTCTTTCTAAAACGATCGTTTTTATTTGTACATTTTAAAATGCATGATATATTATTGCAAACACAGCACAATTTACATAAAAGTTTTCATCCACAAAGAAATACAGAAAACGCCTGAATTGCTGTACAGATGATACATACAGTACGCCTGTAGATGGAAAAGACAAAAACAAAACATATACTGTATACATTTTTGGTGGACCATTTCCGTTTGACTGGGAGACATGTTGGTCCATATACTGGGAGGTGTGTCAGTCCAAATATATATACAAGATGGATGATTTGAGGCTCAGTAACCTGCCAAGGATGGTTTCCTTACCAAAGTCAAAAGTCAAAGTCAACTTTATTGTCAGAACTGCAATATGTACAGGACATACACAGGATTGAAATTGCGTTTCTCTCAGTCCCTCGGTGCAACAGTAAACATTTAAACACTAAAACCAAATAAATAAATAAATAAACCAAACAATAACCACTCTTTGCAAATGTCAATGCTAGAACCTGCAGTTTATTTTATAGATATACTTTTTATACTTTTTTTATACTACTATGCAAAAACTCAGGACAGTATTACACTTTTATTATTTCATTTTATGCTTATGTTCATTAAATGTTTAGTGTTTTAGTTTTAGTGTTGGTGTAAATTTTCATACTTTTATACTACTATGCAAAAACTCAGGACAGTGTTACACTTTTACTATTTTATGCTTATGTTTATTAAATGTTTCAGTGTTTTAGTGTTTAAATGGTTACTGTTGCACCGAGGGACTGAGAGAAACGCAATTTTAATCCTGTGTATGTCCTGTACATATTGCAGTTCTGACAATAAAGTTGACTTTGACTTTGAATCCGTTTTGTCCATGGAGTATTCGGTGTAATAATGAGGGGTTTACATTGTTGTTGCTGTTTTTGTTCATCAGGAATCTGATTTTTAAAAAGAAACAGGAAATGAAAGTTTTACTGCAGTCTGTAACTCAAACACATGCAGATGAGGTCACTGTTGTTACATCTGTGATGCTTGGGCTCAAATTAGATTAGAAGAGAAACTACGATGTCATGTTTTTCAAAAGTTGTGTGGCTGGGAAGCAGGCAGTGGCTTTTCTATAAATTTTCACTCAGTGTCCAAAAGTACTGTTTAAGGGCTCCTAAAACAGAATTTCTGCAAGGCTGAAGTTATTAAAAAAGCAAGTCACAAAATGCAGTTCAATGTGGGCAGAGCTGCAGTCTGACTACAAAGATGGAGGATATTGTAGTCCACACGTTGAATGAGCATGTGTGGGTGTTTTGTGTAGTCTGGTCCTCTGGACCATAGATATCATATATAGAACACTAGATACCGCATGGCCCGCTCTCGCCTATTGGAGCTGACGAGATTTAGGGCAGCCATCTTGGCGCTGTCGTCCGCTCCACTCAGCCTTATTTATTTGGCTGGCACAATAAAGTATCAGCGCATTTAATCAATCATAACACGCTGAATAGTAATCCCATTGTCACATATTTAAATTTTAGGCATACAGCTATTAAAACTGCATGTATAGGAACGTATAGTTTAGCATATTTAAATAATTTTGGTGGAATACAAATACAATACTGTACTTTAATATATGTTTAGCAAGATACAACCAAAGATGCACACACACATTATGTATACATATTCAGATACTGTAATAATACATACAGTATATATATATATATATATATATATATATATATATATATATATATATATATATATATATATATACATATATATATACACAGTATACATATATATACACATATA
>JBBPBX010022940.1:10182-33316 GCA_038048925.1 Garcialebias charrua | reverse complement strand
AGGAGACAGATGGAGACAGATGGAGACAGATGGAGACAGGAGACAGATGGATACAAGAGACAGATGGAGACAGATGGAGACAGATGGATACAGGAGACAGATGGAGACAGATGGAGACAGGAGACAGATGGAGACAGATGGAGATAGATGGATACAGGAGACAGATGGAGACAGATGGATACAGGAGACAGGAGACAGATGGAGACAGATGGAGACAGATGGATACAGGAGACAGATGGAGACAGATGGAGACAGATGGATACAGGAGACAGATGGAGACAGATGGAGACAGATGGAGACAGAAGGAGACAGATGGAGACATATGGAGACAGATGGAGACAGGAGAATGATGGAGACAGATGGAGACAGATGGAGACAGATGGAGACAGGAGACAGATGAAGACAGATGAAGACAGATGGAGACAGATGGAGACAGGAGACAGATGAAGACAGATGAAGACAGATGGAGACAGATGGAGACAGATGGAGACAGGAGACAGATGAAGACAGATGAAGACAGATGGAGACAGATGGAGACAGGAGACAGATGAAGACAGATGAAGACAGATGGAGACAGATGGAGACAGATGGAGACAGGAGACAGATGAAGACAGATGAAGACAGATGGAGACAGATGGAGACAGGAGACAGATGAAGACAGATGGAGACAGATGGAGACAGATGGAGACAGATGAGACAGATGGAGACAGGAGACAGATGGAGACAGATGGAGACAGGAGACAGGTGAAGACAGAAGGAGACAGATGGAGACAGATGGAGACATATGGAGACATATGGAGACAGGAGACAGATGGAGACAGATGGAGACAGGAGACAGATGGAGACAGATGGAGACATATGGAGACAGATGGAGACAGATGGAGACAGATGGAGACAGATGGAGACAGATGGTTACAGGAGACAGAAGAAGACAGAAGGAGACAGATGGAGAAAGAAGGAGAGAGTTGGACACAGAAGGACCCAGATGGAGAAGGCTGAACAAGTTTGTGACCTTTTCTCAAATTAATTTCAAAGGTCAGAAACATCAGAACAGATTTTTCTTCTTCTCTGGAGCTCAGACTGAAACCGTGAATCTTTAATGAACAATCTCTGTTTTTGTTCTCGTAGAGAAAAATTCTTTTTCATGCATATTGGCACCAGCTGATGTCTCCGTCCTCCAGTTTCTTGTTTCGATCCGGTTCTTTAAAGCCCGCTGTCGCTGTGAGAGGAACAAACAGAGCAGCATCCCCTCACCTTGAAAACGAACATCTCCCCCCTGAAGAAGGCCACAGTGTTGAAGTTCCCATCGCAGATGCTGGGTTTGCCGTTTCCGGGCAGAGCGGGTCTGTCTCCAGGTGGACGCGCCGGGTGGGAGTGCCGGTTGTATTTGCGCTCCGCGGTTGAGTGGGTTCGCCAAGAAGGCATGGTGGGTAATGGTTGTGTGGGTTCCAGCATGACTGTGGGGATGCCTGGTGGGGGGACAGGACGTGGACACGAGTTAATGCACTGATGAAGCTGCAGAGACATCAATGGGGTCGTGACCTTTTGGTCATTTTTCAATTATGCCTTACATTTCTGTTTACAGATTTTACTGTCAAGATGACTTGTGCATTAGAATCAGAATCAGGGAGACAAAAATCCTGATGACTCTCAGGAGGGAGAGGAGGGAGACAAAGACTAATGACCCTCAGGAGGGAGGGGAGGGAGACAAAGACCATAATGACCCTCAAGAGTGAAGGGAAGGATGACAAAGACCATAATGACCCTCAAGAAGGAGGGGAGGGTGACAAAGACCACAATGACCCTCAGGAGGGAGAGGAGGGAGACAAAGACCATAATAACCCACAAGAGTGAAGGGAAGGATGACAAAGACCATAATGACCCTCAAGAAGGAGGGGAGGGTGACAAAGACTAATGACCCTCAGGAGGGAGGGGAGGGAGACAAAGACCATAATAACCCTCAAGAGTGAAGGGAAGGATGACAAAGACCATAATGACCCTCAAGAAGGAGGGGAGGGTGACAAAGACCACAATGACCCTCAGAAGGGAGAGGGAGACAAAGACCCTAATGACCCTCAGGAGGAAGAGGAGGGAGACAAAGACTAATGACCCTCAGGAGGGAGGGGAGGGAGACAAAGACTAATAACCCTCAAGAGTGAAGGGAAGGATGACAAAGACCATAATGACCCTCAAGAAGGAGGGGAGGGTGACAAAGACCCTAATGACCCTCAGGTGGGAGGGGAGGGAGACAAAGACCACAATGACCCTCAGGAGGGAGGGGAGGGAGAGAAAGACCATAATGACCCTCAGGAGGGAGGGGATGGTGACAAAGACCCTAATGACCCTCAGGAGGGAGGGGAGGGTGACAAAGACCCTAATGACCCTCAGGAAGGAGGGGAGGGAGACAAAGACCATAATGACCCTCAAGAAGGAGTGGAGGGTGACAAAGACCCTAATGACCCTCAAGACAGAGAGGAGGGAGACAAAGACCATAATTACCCTCAAGAAGGAGGGGAGGGTGACATAGACCCTAATGACCCTCAGGAGGGAGGGGGACAAAGACCATTATGACCCTCAGGAGGGAGGGGGACAAAGACTCTAATGACACTCAGGAGGGAGAGGAGGGGGACAAATACCTTTATGACCCTCAGAAGGGAGAGGAGGGAGACAAAGACCTTTATGACACTTAGGAGGGAAAAGAGGGAGACAAAGACCCTAATGACCCTCTGGAGGGAAAGGGGGGAGACAAAGACCCTAATGACCCTCAGGAGGGAGGGGGACAAAGACCATTATGACCCTCAGGAGGGAGGGGGACAAAGACTCTAATGACACTCAGGAGGGAGAGGAGGGGGACAAATACCTTTATGACCCTCAGAAGGGAGAGGAGGGAGACAAAGACTTTTATGACCCTCAAGAGGAAGGGAAGGGTGACAAAGACCATAATGACCCTCAGGAGGGAGGGGAAAGGGACAAAGACCTTTTTGACCCTGAGAAGGGAGAGGCAGGAGACAGACTTTTATGACCCTCAAGAGGAAGGGGAGGATGACAAAGACCATAATGACCCTCAGGAGGGAGGGGAAGGGGACAAAGACCTTTTTGACCCTCAGGAGGGAGGGGAGGGAGACAAATATTCTAATGACCCTCAGGAGAAAGAGGAGGGGGACAAAGACCTTTATGACCCTCAGAAGGGAGAGGAGGGAGACAAAGACCTTTATGACACTTAGGAGGGAAAAGAGGGAGACAAAGACCCTAATGACCCTCTGGAGGGAAAGGGGGAGACAAAGACCCTAATGACCCTCAGGAGGGAGGGGAGGGAGACAAAGACCTTTATGACCCTCAGAAGGGTGAGGAGGGAGAAAAAGACCTTTATGACCCTCAGGAGGTAAAGGAGGGAGACAAAGACCCTAATGACCCTCAGGAGGGAAAGGAGGGAGACAAAGATCCTAATGACCCTCCGTAGGGAAAGGAGGGAGACAAAGACTCTAATGAGCCTCAGGAGAAAGAGGAGGGAAACAAAGACCTTTATGACCCTCCGGAGGGAGGGTAGGAGACTAATCTGCATGTAAGTTTCTGAAACACATGAAGCTTCTCCTACAATTTAAAAAGCCTGGAACTCCAGCTCTGCAGTTTTAAATTTAGAAATAAAACATCTTAAACTAAAGAATATGTATGTATTTTTATTTTTTATTTTGGAGATTTGCCATGGTCTGGGTGACTGTGCCACATCTTTTCCTAACGATAAAAGA
Source organism: Garcialebias charrua (assembly GCA_038048925.1). Lineage (NCBI taxonomy): Eukaryota > Metazoa > Chordata > Actinopteri > Cyprinodontiformes > Rivulidae > Garcialebias > Garcialebias charrua. Next base: position 29,570 of record JBBPBX010022940.1, on the reverse strand, counting down.
GACAGAACAGAGTAAATTTTTTAAGTGATATGCATGACGAGTACAAGGCGTCAAACAAATAAAAGCTTTCCTTTCAAAATAAAACTCAGCAGTGTTCAATATTGTTGTTTCATCATCTTATAATATAATCAGTCGCCTGGTGATCGGCATCATGATTAAACGTTTCCAACCACCGTCTCCAGAGGCAGAATACTTCTACATCTCTTTGACGTCCGCAGCTTCAGGGTGAAGATAAACCGTCTTTAAAGGTGGTTGGTGATGTTTTCAGGCCGCGGAGCTTCAGAGCTGCAGACGTCATGAAGTCCTAACAGGCTCGGCTGGTTCCCCACACAGGACACGGTTGACCTCACGCTTTGCCAGATTCAAATGTCATCCGTGCGTCATGACCTTTAATGTGAGGGCGGCTCTTTGCTCTGACGGACACGTTGATGTCGAGCAGAGAAGAAGAGCTCAGGACGACGAGGATGGACGTGTTCCTGAACAGCAGCTGATCTCTGAGCCTGCAGACCGTTCTGCTTCTCCTCTTTGTGTCGAGGCGTCACAAAGGAACGTTACACAACGCGTCTTCTTCAGAAGCAGCGTCGTTGTTTCTCTGCGCTCACACAGAAAGCCTGACAGGAAACGTGTCTCTCTTTGTTCAGATGATTGAAACATGAAAGGCCGTACGTTCCTCTCCTCTGAAACAGAACAAAGCGTCTCTGGTGTAAGAAAAAAAAAACATTTTAATTCTCCGCTCTGCAGAAACTGCTCCTGAATGTTCTGCAGGAACCAGCGGAGCTCCAGGATGAATCTTTTATATTCCAGCTGCTGCTTTTCGTTTTGCTCGTTTTTGCTTTTAGGTTCTGAGTGAAGTCTCGTGTTTGAGCAGAGTTCAAACCGTGTGCCAAACTTAGGATTTCTGTTTACATCACTCAGATTTTATTTTGAGCTTTCAGTCTAAAACTCCTGATCCAGCCCATGTTTGTCTGTTAGCAAAATATTTCATGAACCACTGAATTGACTTTAACCATTATTGAACCTACAGCTAAAAGTGTTTTTGATGTTTGGAGTCCATTGATTCAAGATGGCCACCAGCGAATGACCTCAGCTAACTCAAGCATGGCTCCAACTGGGCCTGAGCTGCAGATACTGAGCTAAAGCTCTGCCTGGTAGTAGCTGTAAGACAGAGAAGTTTTATACAGGCTGACATGCATGGTATCCTGTGCTGACATCAAGTACATTATTTTATCAACTGAAGTTATTGAAGTTCCATGATTTGGTAGATTATAATATTTTATCAGTTATGTATAGGGCTCAAAATAATGCATTACCTTTAAATATCCAAATGCATTTTGTTAAAAGACAAAGTTGTTATAATCTTAAGGGGACAGAGTTGTTTGTAAAACCACAATTCAGAACTAGTTTGAAGGGACGTTCTACCTCAATCCAGGGAATTAGATTATGGAATGGCTTGGAGAATGTAGTTAAAAATGCCAAGTCAATGTTTACATTTAAGAAAATGATCAAAACGAATGTGTTAAAAAAATATATATGAAATAGCGTAATGTGTATTGTATTAGTTAGAAAATTAGAAAGAGTTAGTCATTTTGTACTGTTGGTTGAAGATTATTATTGTTTAATCTGATTGTTGGAAAAAAGGGGCAGATATAATAAGATTTATTCTTCTTTCTGCTACCTTTCATTTTTTTATATTTTGTACATTATCATTTATGGGATTGTCTTGTATTGTTTCTTTTGTAAAAAAAATGAACAAATTTAATAAACATAAACATAAACATTTAACTTTTCAACTCCACATAAATAATTGTACTGTACGTAAATGACATTCTTTGTATCATTGCTACCACAGGACATTGCCAACAATAAAATGCTCTATGCTGTGTTTTGTGCATACAAACAGCATTGTAACAAATCCTCTTGTAAAAAATTAAAAGTGTGGCTTACTAAATGTGAAATCAATAATACAGAAATGATACTAACAGTAAAATAAGCAGTTTCTACTTACTGTTGTATGTTAAAACTATCTATGCTTGTAAAGTTTTGGAGAAAAACATTTAGAAATTGAAAAGTGGTGTGTGGGGGGCAGTCAGTTTGGATAAGGGTTGGAGTTCTGTGGAGATGTCTTTGACTTTTAACATTTAAAATGTGCAAGATATATTATAGCCTACAAATTAGGCATTCACTGGGGTAACAAAACCTTTTTTTTCCAGTGGCAGCTGCCCCCTTGTGACACCCCCTAAAGACTGCTGAAGGCAGTTTTTTGTTTATTTGTTTGTTTGTTTTTGTGTGGTTTTTTCCCCAGTACATTGCAGATTTTTAATAATTAAAGGTTCTTTTATAACTTTTTCCCACCAGAATAAAGAAATGTCTGGTGGTTATGGCTACATTTATATATTTTTAAAATTATTTATATTAAACCACCAATAAAATCTCAACACAAGCAGAATTAAATTGAACACAACACAGCCTAACATTTCCTTCGTTTAATCAACGTTGTATAATGTGACATTAAGAAAAACACTTTAAAAAAATAAAATTTAAATCTTAATTGTTGAATACTTTTGTAGTTGAATAAACAAATACATTTGTTGTGGTGTCATTTTTTTCATTTTTATGCAATCACAGCACTCCCCTTTAAGTCACTCAGAAGACAGAAATGTCTTTTCATTTGTAGCTTTAAGAATAAAATATATAATAATAATAAAAATAATAAAAAGTTATTAGGATTATAAAAGAGAAGAAACACACTGAAGTGAACATTAGATGATGGCAGAAGAATGAAGTTGACAAGATTACAAAGATCATGTTTCATAAAATAATCTAATTAACTTCATTGAGATGTATCTGGTGTGATCTGTCTTCTTATAAAATTATTGTAATGTGCTAAAATCACTGATAAGAAACCCAGCTCCCAAAAACACACCTGGGTTGTAATCTTCTTATACATTGCTTTTAATAATACATTTATTTCTTTGGATTTTGGTTTCTTGAAAGAAAGAAAAAAAATACTTGAGAATGAGAACATACAGTGGTGCTTGAAAGTTTGTGAACCCTATATAATTGTCTATATTTCTGCATAATTGTGACCTAAAAAAATCACTAATTGATCATTTTCCTCAACAAATAAATGACCACATGTAATATTTTTGTCTCGTTTGTTTAACTGGGTTCTCTTTATCTACTTTTAGGACTTGTGTGAAAATCTGTTGATGTTTTAGGTCATATTTATGCAAAAATATACACAATTCTCAAAGCTTCACAAACTTTGGAACTTGGAACACCTGGAGAGCTGGTGCAAAGAGAATAACTTTCACATGAATGTGAAGAAGACAAAGGAGATGATTGTGGACTTCAGAAGGAACAAACACACCCACACCCCACTGAACATAAGTGGATCTGCAGTGGAAGTGGTCTCCAGCTACAAATACTTGGGTGTACACATGAATGATAACCTCAGCTGGAGCAACAACACCACCAGCCTGATCAAGAAAGGTCATCAGAGACTCTACTTCCTCAGACGGCTGAGACGAGCTGGTCTGAGCAGCCCAGTCCTCACCTCCTTCTACAGGTGTGCAGTGGAGAGCATCCTGTGCTCCAGCATCAACGTGTGGCATGGAGGCTGCACAGTTGCAGAGAGGAAAGCTCTACAGAGAGTGGTGAAGGCTGCACAGAAGATGTTGGAGTCAGTCTCCCCACCATCACAGACATTTACACCTCCAGATGCAGGAAAAGAGCCACCTGCATCATGAAAGACCTCACTCACCCAGCACACTCACTCTTTGCCCCACTCCCCTCAGGACGGAGGTTGAGGAGCATCAAATGTAGAACCACTAGACTGAGGAACAGCTTCTACCCTGAGGCTGTTAGACTCATGAATAAATAATCAATATGAATAAACACTGCAAAATATCACATCATGCTGATGCTGATCTGTTTTCTTGTTGCTGTGTTCAGACTCGTGTTCGTGCTGCTGTTTATAATGATGTCTTTCTATTACATTAGGGCTTAGTGTATTACTAGTTGATGTTTTTTCTTAGTTAATCCTAGATGTTATTACTGTTTTTCTCTTGCATTTGTTGTTGGATGTAACTGGGACCCTGTGTACATAATCTCGTTTTCATCACATGTACCACATGTGGTGCAAATGACAATAAAGACTCTCTGACTCTCTGAAAAAAGCTAAGTCTGGTCCTCTGGACATTCAAAAAAACAAAACAAAACAAAGCAAAAAATATCCAGAGGACCAGACTTAGCTTTTTTAGATTTTTCTACCTGGATTATTGAGCATGCATCAGGGTATGAGATAAAGTTCTCTTTTAATTTAAATTGTCCTTTAACGTTTATTTATTGGTCAATTTATATATTTCTGCTTTTATTTTTAATCAAGCTATGTCCATTTAGGTCCCACTTGAGTTTCATGCATGTTTAGTGACATAGTACAACGTTGTGACATTAGCTTAATTTATTATGCTAGTTTTTAATTTATATTACCTGTTGCTTCTTCTGTCTGTCTCTTTGAAAAAATGTCTGTACGCTTTGCACATTTGGCAGCTTCCTCCGCCTTTCTTTTCTTCAACCTGACTTTTTCAGCTCCACCTGGCCTCTTCCTATCCATTTTTAATTAGCAGTTTGGACTCCGCGCTACTCCATCACCTGATGTTTTGAGAAGGTTTTCTTTTTTTATTATTATTTTTTTTAATTAACACAAACAGAACTACAAAACACTACATAAACAAAAATATATACAAACTCTTGTGAATGATAACATAACTACAGTCTATAAGCTAGGGGGCGGTTTACAAAATGATGAAAGTTGAAAAAATATATATATATCAAAATACAATAAATGAAAAAGTACACAAAGGAGCAAGACAATATTAGAAACTTAAAACAGCAAGTTTTTAGATAACTGTTGTGAGATGGTTCTAGCAGTTTTTGTAATGATTGAGGGTTTGAGTTTCACTAAATTGCCAACACACTGAGAAGTTTTAAAATGTTTATTATGAAATAGAAGGCTGGATCGGGTTTCACAGGTCACCGGAAACAGGAGCTCTAAACAGGAGAGGAGAAGGTTAGCAACTGGGGTGAACAGAGGGGAGGCTTTGACTTTGAATGAGTCAACTAACCTTCTCAGAGTTTGTTTATTCCGGGTTGACTTCCAGTTAGACGTTGAGCGTCTTAGATGTAGTCCACGATCACTTTTGTGTTTGTGATGCTTGATCCAGATGGACTTTTTAGTCCATGGGTTATCCGAGTTCCAATCCAAGGTCATGCACAATAATTCAGAAGAGAGAAACAGGTTAAGAGGAGCAGGCGTCTTACTTGGTTGGGGTACACAGGCGTGGGTCAGTTTCCAGGAGGCAGATGGGTGGAGAGATCCGTTCAGGGGCAAAAACACAAGGCAGAATCCAGAGGTGAGGTCCGAGGTCAGAACCAGAAGAGCTGAGGCAGAGGAGTATCCAAGAAGGGAGCAGGCAGGAATCTTTAGTCAGAGTCAGAGTCAGAGTCAGAGAGAATTTATTGTCATTTGCACCGCATGTAGTACATGTGTTGAAAACGAGATTATGTACACAGGGTCCCAGTTACATCCAACAACAAATGCAAGAGAAAAACAATAATAACATCTAGGATTAACTAAGAGAGACATCAGCTAGTAATACACTAAGCCCTAATGTAGTAGAAAAACATCATTATAAACAGCAGCACGAACATGAGCAGATGGTCACAGATGAACGCAGCAACAAGAAACAGATCAGCATCAGCATGATGTGACATTTTGCAGTGTTTATTCTTATTATTTATTTATTCATGAGTCTGACAGCCTCAGGGTAGAAGCTGTTCCTCAGTCTAGTGGTTCTACATTTGATGCTCCTCAACCTCCGTCCCGAGGGGAGTGGTGCAAAGAGTGAGTGTGCTGGGTGAGTGAGGTCTTTCATGATGCAGGTGGCTCTTTTTCTGCATCTGGAGGTGTAAATGTCTGTGATGGTGGGGAGACTGACTCCCACAGACTTCTGTGCAGCCTTCACCACTCTTTGTAGAGCTTTCCTCTCTGCAACTGTGCAGCCTCCATGCCACACGTTGATGCTGGAGCACAGGACGCTCTCCACTGCACACCTGTAGAACGAGGTGAGGACTGAGCTTCTCAGACCGGCTCGTCTCAGCCGTCTGAGGAAGTAGAGTCTCTGATGACCTTTCTTGATCAGGCTGGTGGTGTTATTGCTCCAGCTGAGGTTATCATTCATGTGTACACCCAGGTATTTGTAGCTGGAGACCACCTCCACCGCAGATCCACCTATATACAGTGGGGTGTGGGTGTGTTTGTTCCTTCTGAAGTCCACAATCATCTCCTTCGTCTTCTTCACATTCATGTGAAGGTTATTCTCTTTGCACCAACTCTCCAGATGTTCCACCTCCTGTCTGTAGCTGGATTCATCATTATCTGTGATGCATCCCACCACAGCTGTATCATCTGCAAACTTAACAATATGACAGCCTGGATGTGTGGCTGTACAATCATATGTGAGCAGTTTAATCCATGAAACAGAACCAGAATCGAGACGAGGAGAGCAAGACTAGACATGAATGCTGGATAACTACTCAGGATAACCTTTTCATAAATCTGGCAGAGACTGAGAGTGAGGCTGGGACTTATATACTGGCTGCAACAGGTGGATGAAATCTAGCTTAATTAGCTGCAGCACAGGAAGGCAGGAAGAAGGCTGCTGCAGCACATGAAGGCAGGAAGAAGACTGATCAGAACACACTTTACTATGAAAATAAACATTGAACTAAAACCAGATTAACGTGAATGTGGATCATGACAGTTTTCCAGTTTTTCAATCTACTTAATGAAGAATAATAGGCTTTGAATTCGTTCATGAAACATGGGAATGAGGGCTTGTTATCCCTCCACTTCCTACAATGAATGTGGTACTTTGCTATAAGGACGACTATATTTATGGCATCAGAGTAAGCTGAACTTAAGTTGTCTACATAGAATAGAATGGCATCAATATCAAAAGAGGGAATATTAAGTTTCAGATTAATCCAGTTTGTGATGTCAGTCCACAATCTTTGAGAATGTTGACATGAAAAAAACAAATGCTCAAGGGATTCATCTTCAGATTTACAAAAGGTACACAAATCAACCTCAAATTTAAATCTTCTGTGCAGAAACATGGCCACGGGATAAATCTTGTTTATTATTTTAAAATGGTTTTCTTTCACTTTAGGAGATACAGGCCATTTGATAAATTTTGAATGAGCAGAAGTCATCATGGTCACCTGATTTATATTGGGAGGATTCTTGAATGAATTTATGTTATAATCATAATAAATCGTTTGTCTCATACATTCGTTGATAATCTTGTTATTGCATTTGAAGTCAACTAAGCTACACTCATTTACTTTTAGTGTGGGCAATGAAATGGTCACTTTTGAATAAATAATTGTATTTTTAATTAACTGAATCAGGGCTAAAGGGATTGCTTTACATACCTTCATAAAATCTTTACGACAGCAGTTAAGGTTATATTTTCCCACAAAAGATGCGAAATTTAAAAGATCTCCATTAGAGTCTAGGATATCTGTTACAAAAATGATGTCTTTTTCATACCATTCTTTCCTAAATATTGACTTTCTACCTGCTGTGATTGCTCTATTATTCCACAGAGTTGATCCATGAGGTGAGAAATTATGATGAAATGTCATTTTCCAGAAATGAAGAACTTGTTTGTGGAAGTTAGATAACTTTACAGGAATCTTAGTTACTTCAAAGTCACATTTTGCAAAGAATTCAATTCCTCCCAGCTGCTTAAAAAAGGAGGCAGGAATATGAAACCACATTGAATTTTGTTGTTGTAAAAAAGTTTTTAACCATTTAATCCTAAATGTACCAACCATTGCTTCAAAATCAAGTGCATTAATGCCACCATTCTCATATTTTTTAACTAGTTGGGATCTTTTAACATTGAAGGAAACATGAGGGAGCCACCATATTGTGTCTTTAAACACATACGGTGCCACCCAGATGTAAAGGATTTTATCAGGGGTCAGTATTAAGCTGACCTCTTTACCTTAAAGACCGTGTAAAGTGAAATTAAATGTGTGTTTTTAGTTTGTCACATGGCATAAATATGTGTTATTAATCACCCATATAAATCTGACTGATTAAAAACATTGTTTTCCTTATGAAATTAAGTGTCAAAAATCATGAAAATACATTATTTTCCCTTGGTCTGAAACTGTGGGGGCGTGTCAGTGCAGGGAGTGGTTTCAGCGCAGTTCTGCTGCTGAGCTGAGCGAGGCAGACAGCAGAGATCCACCTCCTCCGTTTTTATCTAAGTTCTGGCTGCCAGTAGCTCCTTTTTCCAAGAGTTACGCTGTTTTTAGTGCACTAACAACTCTGGTTTTGTTTTTAAAGTTGAGGACACATAACTCCGCTGTTATGTGTTTAATAATAAGCGCTATTTTAGAAGATGAGCAGCGGACTCGATGCACCCGGTCCGACCCGGTCACATCGCATGCGGGGTCTGTGTTGGTGATAAAAATAAAGAGTAATCACGTTGATAACTAAGTTATCTCATCTGTGTCAGCGAGTCACTGCGTTTCACGGCGCGCGTGGCAGGAGCTCAACGCACACACACACACAAACACACGCGCGGCGCGGAGCTGCAGGTGGCAACTCCAGCAGCAGCCTGGGTTTGTTCTGACTCCCTCCTGCGTCTCAATGTGGGTGCCCTGACCATTGCGACATCCAGGGAAGATGCAGGAACGAGGCATAATTGATTAGCTAGCTAACGATGAACAAAATATCCATGCTATTGCTATCTGATGCTATCTGCGATTCGCGAGTGAACGGCTCCACCCATGCGAAGAACAATTTATATGGCTGGAGCAGCAGGGGGTAGTGCTATACTAATGAGGACCGCGTGACGAAACGCGGTCACGTTTAAACCACGCCTAAAAAATCCTGAAACAAGCATGTCTTCATACACAGTTTCATCTATAACTCCAAAATTAATTGAGCTACTATTTTGAGACTTTTTACTCATTCACAAGATTACAATTATCACATTTATAATGTTTATTTAAGAAAATGTTGAAATTCACTTTACACGGTCTTTAATTAATTTACTTATTCAGATTGAATAGTAATTTCACGGATTCTTTCTTTTTCAGTTTACCCAATATTTCTGTGATCTTTCCATCCATCCATCCATCCATCTTCTTCCGCTTATCCGGGGTCGGGTCGCGGGGGTAGCAGCCTAAGTAGGGAGGCCCAGACTTCCCTCTCCCCAGCCACTTGGAGCAGCTCCTCCGGGGGAATCCCAAGGCGTTCCCAGGCCAGCCGAGAAACATAGTCCCTCCAGCGCGTCCTGGGTCTTCCTCTGGGTCTCCTCCCGGTGGGACATGCCCGGAACACCTCACCAGGGAGGCGTCCAGGAGGCATCCTAACCAGATGCCCGAGCCACCTCAACTGGCTCCTCTCGATGTGGAGAAGCAGCGGCTCTACTCCGAGTCCCTCCCGGATGACTGAGCTTCTCACCCTATCTCTAAGGGAGAGTCCAGCCACCCTGCGGAGAAAACTCATTTCAGCCGCTTGTATCCGAGATCTTGTTCTTTCGGTCATAACCCAAAGCTCATGACCATAGATGAGGGTGGGAACGTAGATCGATCGGTAAATTGAGAGCTTTGCCTTTTGACTCAGCTCTCTCTTCACCACGACAGACCGGTACAGCGCCCGCTTCACTGCGGACGCTGCACCTATCCGCCTATCGATCTCACGCTCCAGTTTTCCCTCATTCGTGAACAAGATCCCGAGATACTTAAACTCCTCCACTTGGGGCAGGACCTCCTCCCCGACCCGGAGAGGGCATGCTACCCTTTTCCGGCTCAAGACCATGGCCTCGGATTTGGAGGAACTGATCCTCATCCCGGCCGCATCACACTCGGCTGCAAACCGCTCCAGTGAAAGTTGTAAATCACGAACTGATGAAGCCAGTAGGACCACATCATCTGCAAAAAACAGAGAAGCGATTCTAAGGTCACCAAAACGGATCCTCTCAACACCTTGGCTGCGCCTAGAAATTCTGTCCATAAAAGTTATGAACAGAATCGGTGACAAAGGGCAACCTTGGCGGAGTCCAACTCTCACCGGAAACGAGCCTGACTTACTGCCGGCAATGCGGACCAAGCTCTGACACCGGTCGTACAGGGACCTAACAGCCCTTATCAAAGGGCCTGGTACCCCATACTCCCGGAGTACCCCCCACAGAACCCCCCGAGGGACGCGGTCGAATGCCTTCTCCAAGTCCACAAAGCACATGTAAACTGGTTGGGCAAACTCCCACGCACCCTCCAGGACCCTGTTGAGGGTGTAGAGCTGGTCCAGTGTTCCACGACCAGCACGAAAACCACACTGCTCCTCCTGAATCCGAGGTTCGACTATCCGACGGACCCTCCTCTCCAGAACCCCTGAATAGACCTTACCAGGGAGGCTTAAGAGTGTGATCCCCCTATAGTTGGAACACACCCTACGGTCCCCCTTTTTGAATAGGGGAACCACCACCCCAGTCTGCCAATCCAAGGGAACTGCCCCCGATGTCCACGCGATATTGCAGAGTCGCGTAAGCCAACACAACCCTACAACATCCAGAGCCCTAAGGAACTCCGGGCGAATCTCATCCACCCCCGGAGCCTTGCCACCGCGGAGCTTTTTAACCACCTCGGCGACCTCAGCACCAGAGATCGGAGAACCCGACCCAAAGTCCCCAGGCTCCGCTTCCTCAGTGGAAGACGTGCCAGTAGGATTGAGGAGGTCTTCGAAGTATTCCGCCCACCGACTCACAACATCCCGAGTTGAGGTCAGCAGCACGCCACCCCCACCATAAATGGTGTTGGTCGCGTACCTCTTTCCCCCCCTGAGACGCCGGATGGTGGACCAGAATCGCCTCGAAGCCGTACGGAAGTCATTCTCCATGGCCTCTCCGAACTCCTCCCACGCCCGAGTTTTTGCCTCAGCAACCACCCGAGCCGCATGCCGCTTGGACTGCCGGTACCTATCAGCTGCTTCCGGGGTCCCACAAGCCAAAAAGGCCCAATAGGACTCCTTCTTCAGCCTGACAGCATCCCTCACTGCCGGTGTCCACCACCGGGTTCGAGGGTTGCCACCACGACAGGCACCAACAACCTTGCGGCCACAGCTCCGATAAGCTGCCTCGACAATAGAGGCGCGGAACACGGCCCACTCGGACTCCATGTCCCCCGCCTCCCTCGGAACGTGTTCAAAGCTCTCCCGGAGGTGGGAGTTAAAGCTCCGTCTTACGGGAGACTCTGCCAGACGTTCCCAGCAGACCCTCACAATACGTTTGGGTCTGCCAGGTCTGACCGGCATCCTCCCCCACCATCGGAGCCAACTCACCACCAGGTAGTGGTCAGTTGACAGCTCCGCCCCTCTCTTCACCCGAGTGTCCAAGACATGCGGCCGCAGATCAGATGAGACGACAACAAAGTCGATCATCGAACTGCGACCTAGGGTGTCCTGGTGCCAAGAGCACATATGGACACCCTTATGCTTAAACATGGTGTTCGTTATGGACAATCCATGACGAGCACAGAAGTCCAATAACAGAACACCACTCTGGTTCAGATCAGGGGGGCCGTTCCTCCCAACCACACCCCTCCAGGTCTCACTGTCATTGCCCACGTGAGCGTTGAAGTCCCCCAGTAGAACAAGGGAGTCCCCAGGAGGCGCACTCTCCAATACCCCCTCCAAGGACTCCAAAAAGGGTGGGTAGTCTGAGCTGCCGTTTGGTGCATAGGCACAAACAACAGTCAGAGCCCGTCCCCCCACACGTAGGCGAAGGGAGGCTACCCTCTCGTTCACCGGGGTGAACCCCAACGTACAGGCACCAAGATGGGGGGCAACCAGTATGCCCACTCCTGCTCGGCGCCTCTCACCAGGGGCAACTCCAGAGTGGAAGAGTGTCCAACCCCTCTCAAGGAAACTGGTTCCAGAGCCAGAGCCATGCGTTGAGGTGAGTCCGACTATTTCTAGTCGGAACTCTCAACCTCACACACTAGCTCAGGCTCCTTCCCCACCAGAGAGGTGACATTCCATGTCCCAATGGCCAGCTTCTGTAGCCGAGGATCAGACCGCCAGGGTCCCCGCCCTCGGCCACCACCCATCCCACATTGCACCCGACCCCTTTGGCCCCTCCCACAGGTGGTGAGCCCATGATGGATAAATAAATACAGCCATTAAGTGACAGAGACGTTAACTTAGTTTGGTATGTCAAAGACACTACCATTTATTTAAAATAAATCAACTAAATTAACACCATTACACTTGATTGACATGATTTCACTTTCTTGCAATTTAACATATCAGCACATTTAAATTGCAACACAACAGACATAAACACAGGATGTCATTATATTTAGTCTGTGGCTCTTTAGCTTAAATATAGTTTCCAGATAGATTGAGAGGGATAAGGGAATAGGAGGAAAGATGGAGAGATGGTTTATAGGAAATTGTCTTGAGCATGTTACCAGAAGTGACACTTCCCATCAGATTTCTGCTGAAATCCAGGTACGTTTGTAAACAGCTCTTTACCTTCGACGACGAGTCTGATAAAGAGATGACACCAGCCTTTCAGGCGTACAGAATCGTTGCAGGTCCAGCACGTCCGAGCCGGTTCTTGTTTACGTTTTCAACGTCTCCTCGGATCCGCGTCGATCATCAGAAAATATGTCAGCTACTGGTTGACTTCAAGATAAACTTATTCCAGGAAGGAATAAACAAAGTTTTGAGCTTACGCTCGTTCGAAGTGGACTCATAACAGCATGTTATTAGTCCTTAACTCGATGACGTGTCCTTAGCGTGTGACTAAACGTCCATCCAGCTCTTTGGGAAAAGTTCACATCCCTTGAAGTTCCCAGCAGACTCCCGCCGACTCTGGCAGACTCTGGCAGACTCTAACTCTTCCAGCTTAGCTTAGAACTTTAAGAAAGAACTCTGAGATGAGAGAGACTTGTCTCTTTTTCATTGGTTCAAAAGAAAAACAGTCGAGCAGTTCTTTTGTTATCATGATTCAAGGTGAAATTCAGCAGAGGGAGATTGTTTAGGAAAAGACAGAGAATGCTGGAGTCATTCTCATGCAAACAACGGATTAACTGTCTTCTTATTTCTAAACAAAACGGTCGGGCCTCTCTGACCCGAGCCCTCAACTTTCACACAATTTGTGAATACATCGTTAGTGCAGAAGTGACACAGTAATGCTTCACATTTAAAGAAAGAAATAACACAGCATATAACATATGTGATCATGATATATTGTAAACTACAACATTGCTCATGAATAAAAACAGGTGATGCTCTGATTATATTTGTTATTAGCACAAAATCAAAGATAGAAATAGTCTCTTTTTGAGTGAATCTGTCCTTTGATTTAAACTAATAAAATAAATTGTGTTAAATGTCTCGTTTTACTGAGAGGTCAGTAAAGGTCATCTCTGGAACAGTTCAGAAATACACAGGGTGTTCAGAGCGGGCACGGTCATGCCCACTACAACATAATGAGTCTTGTTTTTCCACAAAAATTGAAAGATAATGGAGTTGGCTTTTCTTATGTTTTGTGGTGATATATACATAGAATGACATGGATAAATAGCCTTGGAAATGCCATCTGCTTTAGTCAACAGGTTCCTGCCAAAGATAGTCAGATCTCTTGTCAACCAACGGCTAAGACTTTGTTTCATATCTACTAAACGTTTTGAAATGTTATCATCTTCCCTTTTAATTGCGTTCTTAGATACTAATACACCTAAATATTTAACTTCATTTACGACCCTGATTGACTGGATGTTACTATGACTACAACTATGAATGGGAAGAATCTCACATTTGTTAATGTTAAGTCCCAAACCTGAAGCCTTAGAAAACAATGAAATTGTATTTAGGGCTCTTTCAACCATTAAATCATTTTTTAAAAACAGTGCTGTGTCATCGGCAAACTGACTAATCTTATATTCCCTATCAAAAATGTTAATTCCCTTTAGCTCAGAATTATTATTTATTTGGAGGGCTAGTAGTTGGGTTGTTAGGATAAATAATTTTGGGGAAATAGGGCACCCTTGACGAATTCCTCGCTGGATCTTAAATCTAGAAGTAAGTCCTGGGTTTAAGGAGACTGAGCTATAAATATCATTATAAAACATTGTTATTAATCCACAAAATGAGTTACCAAAGCCCAACAATCTCAGGGTCTCTATCAAAAAGGCATGTTCAATTGTGTCGAATGCTTTGTAGAAATCAAGGAATAAGATCAGACTATCCTCATCAAGGTAGTCACAATAATCCAACATATCAAGGACTAGTCTAACATGATTGTGTATGTTTCTCTCTTTAACAAATGCTGACTGACTTTCATCAATTATATCTTTAAGTCCTTTGTTCAACCTATCAGCATATATATGAGCTAAAATTTTATAATCTGTGCATAGCAGAGTGATGGGTCTCCAGTTATCCAACATTAGACCATCTTTATTGGGCTTTGGGATTAAGGTGATTATTCCTTGTTTCATGGTATTAGAGAGATTACCTGTCATGATACAGTCTAAGAAAGCTTCATAAAGCATCTCTCTAATCTCTTTCCAGAAGAATCTATAAAATTCAGTTGTTAGCCCATCTAAACCAGGTGACTTCTCAGTAGACATCTTCAAAATAGCCTTATCCAATTCCTCAAGTTCTATTTGTTTCTCCATAAGTTGTTTAAAATCAAGATCAATTACTTTATTGAAATCTCTTATAGTGTTTATAAATGCTGAACATTTTGTTTCAGAGTACTTAGATTTGTATAAGTTACTGTAAAAATTGTGTATTTCTCTATTAATCTGTGTTTCATCTTCAGAAATAATTCCATTTATATTCAATTTAGTGATCTTCTTTTTTAGTTGCCTATGTTTTTCCAGGTTGAAAAAATAAGATGTATTTTTTTCCCCTTCTTCAATCCAGCGAGCTCGAGAACGTACAAAAGCACCCTTAGCTTTTTCTTCATATAATTGATCTAGTTCACTCTGTAATTTATTTAGTTCAACAAGTTCTTCAGGTACCAAATCTGTCTTTTTACAAAGACCGTTAATATTTGTAATGATATTAAGTTGTTTTTGTTGTTTCAGTTTAGATAGTTTTTTACTTGTATCAATAGCCAGCTCCCTTATTTTAAATTTAAACCATTCCCATTTACTCACAGCTGACATTTCCAAGGCATTGACCTCCACCACCAACTGTCTGACCTCTTCACCAAAACCAGAATTCTGCAAAAGAGAATTATTGAATTTCCAAACACGGGTTAAGCCAGGATCTGACCTTGAAAACACAAGAGATAGAGAAATTACACAGTGATCAGTTAAAGGTGCAGCAGATATCTCACACTTATTAATATAATTGATCAAAGAAGTAGAAATGAGCCAGTAATCTATTCTAGAACTTAAACCATTCCCAGAGGCATTAAACCAGGAGAACTGACGAGTCCCAGGGTTTTTCACCCTCCAGTAATCAATCAAGTTTGCACTGTTCATTAATTGATTGATCAGATCATCGTATTTATGACAGAGGACCCGGGGTGGATTTCTGTCCAACCATAAGTCAGGCGCCAAATTCAAATCACCGCCAACTATAACTTTGTCTGTTGAATAAGTATGCATATTGTCTGTAATATGTTTACATAAATCATTTATCAAAGTTTTGTTTTTGCCTCTTTCGTTGTAACCATAAACACACACCAAAATAAAATTTTCATCATTAATTTCTGTTATCACCATCAGCCAGTGCCCACTAGTGTCACTAACATGCTTTAAAATTTTCCCTGGAAATCTGTTAAACAAAATCATAACACCTGCTGAGTGTGACGTCCCATGACTAACAAAAATAGAGTCACCCCACTGTAACTTCCAAAAGTTCACATCATCCTTACCAGAATGAGTTTCTTGTAAAAAAACACAATTGACTTTTTGCTCCTTACAAAAAAGAAAAACAGCTTTTCGTTTCACATTGTTTTTAAGCCCCCTAGCGTTTAAAGAAATAAAAGATAATATACCGGTACCGGTACCGCGGCCCCTACAAGCAGTGCGGTGCGGGGAAGATGACCCCCCCACCCCCCGCAACACACTGCTCCCAGGGACAGCATGATCCGCGCGGCTCTAAAAGCAGTGAGATTCAGACGGGGGCCAGTTCTCCCCGCTGCACCATGCTGCTCCCAGAGCCGCAGATGCTGTCTCGCCCCTGCAAAAAGTGAGATGCTGGCGCGTGCACGCGCGTGGGAGATTGTCAGCCCAACTCCCCCTCACCCGCACCGCTTCCAGAGCCGTGGATCATGCAGGGGGAGCTGAAACACCACCCCCTCCCCCGGGTCGGTCGGAAAAACAGCTGACAGCTCTGACAGCTTGGCTTTATTTTCCTTATTAAATAAGGAAAATAAAGCTGATCAAATCCACCATGTTACTTACAATCCTTGAATAAAGCACCAACTATTATTGGTGTTGGTGTTATATAATTTTAAATGTTTTTGTTTATCTTTCTGTAAGATTATCAATTATCAATGGTGTTCTAAAAACAAAACAAAAAAGGTCTACACCCCATCAGAAACTGAAAGTATTCCTGCAAAACGCCTTTTCTTTTCACTGGGAAGCCTAGAAGTTAAGTAGCCATGTGTTTCTTTCAAATCTGCACATTATTGGCCGAAACCAATAACAAAAGCTCCGATACCAGCCAAACAAGTCCGTATGTTAATCAGCTGAGAGTGTCCCCGCCCCCAGTACGCAAATCCCTGCGGCTTGTTTTTACTCTGAAAATAAACTGATTTCTAACACAAAGTTTATCAGTTTAAACACTTATAAAGTGTTTTTTAAAGCATGGGATGGTTTCTTCACAACTTCAACTAGTACATTTTGCAAAAAACGATTTTCACTAATTTCTCAGAAGTTGAAGCTTTTATTGATTTTTTCTCAGTTAGAGTGTGCCGACTTGTTCCTGGTTTTGGTGTGGTGGGTCACATATTCTGAGCGAGCATCCATCGGCTTTTTATTCTCTCCCCGTGACCAGACAGGTTGGTAGTACAGCTCTGAGCGCGCGTGCTCCCCTGTGCTCCCCGCAACAAGGCTGGGACGGAGCCGAGCCCTGAGTCGGCACAAAGGAACTTCAAAGGTGACCACCGGAACAGGGAGCCAGGGGGAAGACGCGTGGCTCGCTCCTCTGGGCAGAGGAGTGAAAGAGAGAGAGCAGCAACAGTCCGCAGCGGTGTTATATCTTATTAAAAAGTTCTATAAAATAAATAAAAAATAAAAACAGAGCATTGGTCCAGCTGTACACACAAATGCACCAGGAAATATGCAGTTTTAACTCCCACTCTCATAAACCTCCATGGAAACTCACTCCTGCCTTCTGCGTGGAGACGTAACTGAAGTCACTTCACACTTCGGCACTCTTCGGCCGGGTTTCCGGATTCATTCGGGACTCGGTTGTTTTTTTTGTTTTTTTATCCTCGCCTGGCCCAAATGCAAAAATTAAAAAAGACATCATATTAAACTACAGTAATTGTCCAATATGGTGAATTGTTACTGTCATGGTGGGTGTTGTCCTTTAAACACCTCATAAGATGTTAGGAGCGGGAGTTTCAAGCAGTTTATACAGGTGTTTGCCATGGGAAGCATTCATTTTGAGGAGCATTCTTCACTACCCTCATGGAGAAACTCGATGGATGGTGCTGGAAAAAAGCCAACTGGTGGTATCTCCTTTGCTCCAGTTGCAAATACAAGGATGTTTTGAAGCTTGAATGATCCATCCTCATCTGTGGAGAAAAAAAAGTACACTTAATTGTTGTCATTTTGGTACTATTTTGCCATACAGTTTAAAGTTCATTGTTCATACAAGCGTAGTTGTCAAAACTACACTTATTTATTACATATTGGGCAGTACGGTGGCACAACTGGTAGAGCTGCTGCCTCTCAGCGAGCAGGTCCCCGGTTCAAATCCCGGTCCGGGGGCCTTTCTGGGTGGAGTTTGCATGTTCTCTCCGTGCATGCGTGGGTGCTCCGGTTTCCTCCCACAGTCCAAAAACATGCATGTTAGGCTGATTGGTGACTCTAAATTGACCCTGGGTGTGAGTGAAACAGGTCCCTCTTGTAAATGAGTCCCCGTGGCTCAACGAGGCTAGCCTGTATAAATAAAGGTTGAATGAATGAATGAATGAATGAAACCATAGGCGTACAGACTACACAAAAAGACACCAGGCACTTTCTTCCTCACACATTGAAATTACAGATGAAATGCTTCCCTTTTTATAATTACCAAAATACAGTAATTTTATTTTTATCTTTTTTTCCACTTTTGTACACACAAAAGCACACGTGGATGTATTTTTAGACTACAGTACTGTATTTCCCGCTGTAAACGTTGCACCGCCGTAGAAGTCGCACCAGTCCAATTATGTCCAATACAGTGGAAAAATCCATAAATATGTCGTGAAATATATTTCTATCAGTATTACATTACACGGACCTACGACAGGCAGGTGTTTTTGGTCCGCGAGGTACGACAACATCGCCCTAAGTCACACACTGCCAGGCGGACATTTGCGGCGAGCTCCCGGCCGCAGATGGCCCCTCCGCGGCATGTCGGCTCGGTGTCTTCGCCTGTGTTAGCTGCTGTCGTTAGCATGTCGGGCGGTGTTGTTGGAGCGATCACGGGGCGATCGGCGGCTGCTCCTCCGGGCCTGAGACGTCCACAGAGTTGACCGAGTGTTTCCAGCAAATTTATCCGTATGAGGCCACCCTGAACGGACACACGGTCCTCTAAAGCCAGCTGACAGGAGCGTCTAGAGCTCCATTGACCGCAGTAGACAATTGTAAAATGGCGACCGGAAACGACCGGAAGTTGCGTAAATACGATCAAATTGTAATAAAAACGTAATATTAATAATTATACTTTATTTATAAAGCCATTTAAAACAACCACAGCTGCAACAAAGTGCTATACACATGAAATTAATAACATTTAAAAAAAAAAAAATAATAATAATAATAAAAAAAAAAATTAATCATATTTTTATTAAATATGATAAAATCGTAAGTCTGAGTTGCTGTAGGTCGCGGGTGACGTAGGTCGAGGGTTTGCTGTAATGTGAAATGTGACACAAGGCAGAACGGTTTTCTCTCGGGCTTTGTTTTCAATAGGGAAGAGTTACACGCCTGCACAATTCAACAGACCCAACACTTGATGTTTACATTGAAGCTGATAGTTTATTGGCAGAAAGGAGGGTCACGTGGTAGTGTAGGTGGTCCCAAGGCGGTCCCGAAGCAGTCCCAGGCGGTTCCAGGAGGCAGTGACG
>JBBPBX010022939.1:22867-40965 GCA_038048925.1 Garcialebias charrua | reverse complement strand
CAAATCGACGGACTGTTGACGTCAGGTCTCGGGAGATAACTTTTCACAAGTAAGATTAACATATTATGGTTTGTATTTTGTGAATAAATATTACTAAAGTGTATTTATGTCCAGCGGCCGCCATCTTGGAGAGGTCGTCCTTTTTATTTGGTTAAAGCAGAAGATGTTTCAGCCATAGATATCTATGGTTTCAGCACTGTGCAGCTTATTTCTGTTCAAATCGACGGACTGTTGACGTCAGGTCTCGGGGGATAACTTTTCACAAGTAAGATGAACATATTATAGTTTGTATTTTGTGAATAAAAGGTTACTGTAGTGTATTTATGTCCAGCAGCTGACGTTCTGTTCAGTGTAACCCAACCCAACGATTCAGCAGCAACGATGCTCACTGAGATTTGATGACAGGAATATTTTTCAAACAAGCATACTGACAATTTCAGTAGCTTTGGTTCATTATCACAGATATGCACCAAAAATGAGGTTTTGTTTAAGTTCTAAGAAATAAAAAATAAAAAAAATAGGGAGAATATAGGAAGAAAATAAGATTGACCACCTTTGTACAATGTTTTTTTGTACACTCCCAAATTCCCGTTTTCATTTTGAAGGTTTTCCAAAGCCAGGGGCGGATCAACTGGGGTGGCATGGGGTGGCAGTTGCCACCCCAACAGAGAGCCTTGCCACCCTGTTTGCCACCCCACCCCAGCTGGACATTTTACTTTTTCTACTTTCTTACTTTTGTCTAATAATTCACTATAATATTACTTCTTGTGTTTTCTTACAATCCATACCAACTTATGTTTATACTTCTTGTATCTCTCTTCTGCTTCTTTTGTTTTTAGTAAAGTAGTTCTTCTTTTTACAAGCATTTCTTAATCCTTTGGTCATCCATGGTTTATCAACAACATCTTTTTTGTATAATTTTTTGCACACAATTTTTTCAAACAGATTTCCCAAATCTCCCGGGCATGTCCCACCAGGAGGAGACCCAGAGGAAGACCCTGGACACGCTGGAGGGACTATGTTTCTCTGCTGGCCTGGGAACGCCTTGGGATTCCCCCGGAGGAGCTGCTCCAAGTGGCTGGGGAGAGGGAAGTCTGGGCCTCCCTACTTAGGCTGCTACCCCCGCGACCCGACCCCGGATAAGCGGAAGAAGATGGATGGATGGATTTCCCAAAATATTCATAAATACATCATATGCACGGTTTACATCGTCAACATACACATCCCTCCAATTTTGTTTTCCAAAGTCCAAAGCTTTTTTTAGATATGCTTATTATTTTTCACTTTTTTGTTTCTCGTTTTATATTGTATTGGTCATTTTTGTAAATTGTGAAAACCGGTAAGTGGTCACTTACATCAGTAATCAAAATACCACCCATTATCTCTCTGTTATATTTGTAAAAAAAATTATCAATTATTGTGGCACTGTGAGTTGTAATTCTTGTAGGTTTTGATATTAGTGGATAAAGATTTAAACTATGCATAGAGTTTATAAATGTACTAATATTATTTGAGTCTGTTTTATTTCCCAAATCAATATTGAAGTCTCCACAAAAAAAAACAACAAAAAAACGGTTTTGTTTAAACGTTTTTCTAGCAGATCTGTGATTTTATCTGTGAAATGCTCTATATTTGAATCAGGTGATCGATGTACACAACTTATCATTATATTTTTAGAATTCTTAGTCATTATTTCAATTGTAAATATTTCCATAATATTGTCTACTATTACAGACATGTTTTTAAATTTTTTACATTTTATTTCCTTGTTTATATGTAGAGCTACTCCACCACTTTGTTTATTTTTCCTGTTCGTATAATAAAGTTCATATCCTTCAATGTTAACATTATTTATATTTTCATCATTCAACCATGTTTCTGAAACTGCTATTATACTAAAAGTTCTGTTTAACTGTTTTAAATGTATTTAAATTTAAATTAAAAAAATGCTACAGATTTGTTCATAGTAAAATGCATATTTTGAATGAAAGTTACAAATGTGTTCATTCCTACAAAACAGATAATAAAATATTTATAAAATACATTGAAATTTCAAATGTTACGGATTGAGTTTAACATAAAAGAAACAGTGTTCCCTTATCAGTCAGTCACTCGGTGCAACACTATTGCCATGGGAAATTGCGCCCCTTGCGATTACCTGAAGGAATACAATCACGTCTTAACGGCAGGGGGCGTCAGCATCACCCCAGAGACCCCGCCCTCTGGGTACTTAAGATGCGGGCGCCCATCCTACTTTCTCTTTTTGCCCTTCACCTCGCTTAAACCTGAACTTCTCTTCGTGGGACTTCTCTGTTGTCCATCGCTCGACCAGAGGTGAGCTCGCTCCCTACGCTGAGCGTACATAGAAATTTCCTGCGTACTGCTGGGCTGGCGAAAGTTAGTCCGACACATTTTTTCTTAACCCCGAAGTTTTTTCTTCTCTTCTCTCCGCAGACTGCTTCGCTCGAAGGCGCTTACTGCGTCACATCGCTACCCTGCTAAAGTCGTAGCAGGCTAGCCAGCGAAAGTGACGCGACAGAGGAGACGTCTCGGAAAATAATTTTGGAAAGACTTGCATGTTTTTCTCGGACATGGCTCCAGAGAAAGGAAAGCGAAAGCCAAGATTTACGAAAAAGGCTAGCAGGACGGCGAGCCCAACCCCGAACGCCTGCCCCAGCGGATGCGGTTTTTCCCTCTCAGCGACAGACACCCACGAGGCCTGTCCTGTCTGCCTGGGGATGTTGCACGCAAAAATGGCGCTGGACGCGCCCGACTCCTGCCCACACTGCAGCCAGATGCTGGAGGCGGTAAGGAGGCACCGGGTGAACTTCGTGGCCAAAGCCATGGGCGTAGCTGCGGCGCCAACAGACCCGGACCTCACTGAGACTCTCACTCCCACGCCGGAGCTCGAGAGCATGGTTTTGGAGGACAGTACTGGAGTCGAATGGGGCGACAGCCCAGATGTGGCGGCTCCCATCAGGGACTCGACAGCCGAATTTGACACTCGAGGCATGATGAACACGGATGAGATCTCGCTAACAGGGAAATTTCTGGTGACGAAGCTGACAACGAATACGACGGGGAAGGGGGGGGACCTCTCTCACACCCCAGCGCCTGTGCTCCCGGAGACTGACACTTCAATCCCCGCTCTGTTCGACTTGTGCCGTAGAGCACACCCTAACCTAAGAGGTAACCCTAACCCTAACCCCCATAGGACATATAAACATTGGGGGCGGCCGTGGCGTAGTGGTAATGGCAGTTGTCCCCCAATCGGAAGGTTGGCGGTTCGAATCCCGGTTCCCCACACCATGTGTCGTTGTGTCCTTGGGCAAGACACTTAACCCCGAGTTGCTCCCGGTAGGACTGGAAAGCACCTTGCATGGTAGTCTGCCACTACCGGTGTATGAATGTGTGTAGCATTCAATGTGTGTAGCACTTTGAGATTTTCACTAATGAAAAGTGCGTTATAAATTGAATTCATTATTATTATTATTATTATTATTATTATTAACCCAGACACGTTGCAGATCCCTTGGCCAGAACCTCCACCCCGTCAACAAGTCACGAGGTTGGAAGGAAATTATTTTTACGCAAAGCAGCAATCTACAACGAGGCACAGGATAATAATAATAATAATAATAATGAATTCAATTTATAACACACTTTTCATTAATAAAAATCCCGAAGTGCTACAAAGTGTAACAAAAGCAAAAATCAAATAAAACAAGTGATAAAATCAAGTAAAATCAATAATAATATCAACCAAGATCAAAGATAAAATCATGTGGAGGCAGAATAGGCTTGCTTAAAAAGAAAAGTCTTTAAGCCTTTTTTAAAGTCAACCAGTGACTGTGGAGCTCTCAGGTAGTCAGGGAGGGAGTTCCATAGGCGGGGGGCAGCCACACAGAATGCCCGGTCTCCCATGGTCCTTAATTTGGTTCGTGGAATGTGAAGTAGATTACTGTTCTGTGATCGTAGAGACCGGGTGGATGAATATGGTGCAAGAATGTCCTTTAGATAGTCAGGTGAAGTTCCGTGTAAGCATTGATGTGTAATGAGAGCAGTTTTGTACTGAATTCTGTAGGTGACAGGAAGCCAATGGAGGTTATGGAGAATGGGTGTAATATGTTCAAATTTACGAGCTCTCAATAAAATCCTTGCTGCACTGTTTTGAATATATTGAAGCTTCTGAAGGTTTTTGCCAGGGATTCCAATAAACAGGGAGTTGCAGTAGTCGAGCCTGGAGGAGACAAAGGCATGGACGAGTTTCTCAGCATCAGGAAAAGTCAGAGATGGGCGAAGTCTGGAGATGTTTCGAAGATGGAAGAAGCAAGTTTTAAACAGATGCTTAATGTGATTTTCAAATGTAAGATGAGAGTCCATTTTTATTCCAAGATTTGTAACAGAGGTGGAGAGGGGGATGTCTTGTCCAGAAAAGGAAATTGTTGTTATAGTTGATGTTTGTACCTGGTGAGGGGTGCCAATCAGTATGGCCTCAGTCTTGGAGCAGTTTAATTGAAGAAAGTTCTGATTCATCCATGCCCTTATTTCCTCCAGGCAGGTAGAGAGGGCAGTGAGTGAAGATGGAGATGGGGATGATGAGGATGCTCCAGTCCTGATGTAAAGCTGTGTATCGTCGGCATAGCAGTGAAAAGAAATGTTGAACTGATTAATAATTTGACCTAAAGGCAGCATGTAAAGGGAAAACAGCAGGGGCCCCAGAACTGACCCTTGAGGGACACCACAGGAGACACCGACTGTCTGGGAAGTGGCATTGCCAAGACTAACACATTCCAGCCTATTGGAGAGGAAAGATTTGAACCAGTCCAGGACAGTGTCACAGAGACCGACCTCCACATGAAGACGGTGGAGGAGGATACTATGGTCCACAGTGTCGAAAGCTGCAGTGAGGTCAAGGAGGACAAGGATGGAGGGAGAGCCAGTGTCAGCAGCCAAGAGGACATCATTAGTAACTCTCAGCAGTGCAGTCTCAGTACTGTGAGCTGCTCTGAATCCAGACTGGAACTTCTCATACAGAGAGTGTTGTTGTAGGTGATCCTGCAGCTGAGCAGCAACTGCTTTTTCCAGCACTTTAGACAGAAAAGGGAGGTGTGAGATTGGGCGGTAATTAGAAAGAATGTCGGGATCCAAATTAGATTTTTTCAGAAGAGGCTTAATGATGGTAGTTTTTAGAGGCAGTGGAACATGACCAGAGTCAGTCAGAAAGTCTTTATTGTCATTTGCACCGCATGTAGTACATGTGATGAAATGAGATTATGTACACAGGGTCCCAGTTACATCCAACAACAAAATGTGAGAGAAAAACAATAATAACATCTAGGATTAACTAAGAAAAACATCAACTAGTAATACACTAAGCACTAATGTAATAGAAAAACGTCATTACAAACAGCAGCACGAACATGAGTCTATATGAGCAGATGGTCACAGATGAACACAGCAACAAGAAAACAGATCAGCATCAGCATGATGTGATATTTTGCAGTGATTATTCTTATTATTTATTTATTCATGAGTCTAACAGCCTCAGGGTAGAAGCTGTTCCTCAGTCTAGTGGTTCTACATTTGATGCTCCTCAACCTCCGTCCTGAGGGGAGTGGGGCAAAGAGTGTGTGTGCTGGGTGAGTGGGGTCTTTCATGATGCAGGTGGCTTTTTTCCTGCATCTCGAAGTGTAGATGTCTGTGATGGTGGGGAGACTGACTCCAACATCTTCTGTGCAGCCTTCACCACTCTCTGCAGAGCTTTTCTTTCTGCAGCTGTGCAGCCTCCATGCCACACATTGATGCTGGAGCACAGGATGCTCTCCACTGCACACCTGTAGAAGGAGGTGAGGACTGGGCTACTCAGACCAGCTCGTCTCAGCCGTCTGAGGAAGTAGAGTCTCTGATGACCTTTCTTGATCAGGCTGGTGGTGTTGTTGCTCCAGCTGAGGTTATCATTCAAGTGTACACCCAAGTATTTGTAGCTGGAGACCACTTCCACCACTGATCCACCTATGTTCAATGGGGTGTGGGTTTGTTTGTTCCTTCTGAAGTCCACAATCATCTCTTTTGTCGTCTTCACATTCATGTGAAAGTTATTCTTGTAGCGGCCGTGGTGTAGTGGTAATGTCAGTCGTCTCCCGATCGGAAAGTTGGCGGTTCGACTCCCGGGGCCCGCACCATGTGTCGTTGTGTCCTTGGGCAAGACACTTAACCCTGAGTTGCTCCCTTTAGGACTGGAAAGCACCTTGCATGGTAGTCTGCCGCCACCGGTTTATAAATGTGTGTAGCATTCAATATATGTGTAGCACTTTGAGATTTTCAGTAATGAAAAGTGCGTTATAAATTGAATTAATTATTATTATTATTATTATTCTCTTTGCACCAGCTCTCCAAGTGTTCCACCTCCTGCCTGTAGCTGGACTCATCATTGTTTGTGATGCATCCCACCACCGCTGTGTCATCTGCAAACTTTACAATATGACAACCTGGTTGGGTAGCTGTACAATCATATGTGAGCAGAGTGAACAGAAGGGTGCTCAACACACATCCTTGAGGAGAGGCCGTGCTGAGGGCAATGGTGGAGGAGGAAAAGTTGTGGATCCTCACTGACTGTGGTCTGTTTGTTAAAAAGTCTAGTACACAGTTACAAACGGAGGGGCTTACTCCAAGTGTGGATAGTTTGTCTATCAGAGTTTGGGGGATCATGGTGTTGAAGGGAGATGTGAAGTCCACAAAGAGCAGACGGACGTATGAGTCCTTCTGATCTACCAGATTGTAGAGACTTATTTATTATTTGTGTGATTAATGGGCTAATTGCAGAGTGATTGGATTTTATGAGAGACGAGGGGAAGGGATCCAGGGCGCAGGATGAAGGCTTCATTTTCTTGATGATGGCCTCCACCTCACTCTGAACAACTTCATCAAAGCTGCTCAGGGACCCAGGATGCAGACGGGTAGATGGTAAACGAAGATCAGGGAGGTTGTGGAGCTGAGATCTGATAGTGTCAACTTTGTTTTTAAATGATGAAAGGAACAGGTTGCATTTTTGAACAGATTCCTCAGGAGTTTGTTTAATGGGATTAAGCAGATGAGTTATTGTGGAGAAGAGCTGTTTAGAGTTTCCAGGGCAGGTGTTGATGATGTTGGAATAATATTTGGAGCGTGCTTCTTTAAGAGAATAGGCGTATGCTTTCTGATGTTCTTTGTATGCCTGCTTATGTACAGAGAGACCAGATGATTTTACACGTCTCTCAATAGCACGGCCAGTTGCCTTCATCCTACGCAGCTCTCCAGTGAACCAGGGGGCTGAACGGGAGAAAGACACCAGTCTTGTCTTCCAGGGAGCATGTAGGTCCAGAAGCTCTTGGAGAGATTGGTTGTAGTAATCCACAGAGTCATTTGCAGATGAATGATTGACAGTGGTCAGGGCGTGAAGATCAGCGGACAGAACATCAGGGGAATTGTTTTTAAAGTCACGGAACTGGATAGGTCCTTTTGGGTTTGAAGCAGGCGAAGTTGAAGGCACTTCCAGAGAGATGGCACTGTGGCCCGAGACACCCAGGTCATATACAGATAAGTTATTGATGAGTACAGTGTCTGCAATCACCAAATCCAGAGTATGCTCCCTGTTGTACGTGGTGGCGTCCACACGTTGGGTGAGATTGAGAGAGTCCAAAAGAGACTTAAAATCTGTTGCCAGAGGGGAAGAGGAATTATCCTTGTGGATATTTAAATAGCCAAGAAAAATAGTTTTCACAGGGGAGGTGCAGAAAAAAGTGAGGAGGTCATGCATCTCTGAGTTAAATGAAACATGCGGTTTGGGAGGTCTATAAATCAATATAACGTTCATCAGGAGTGGGGCTTTGAGGTTGAAGGCCAGAATTTCAAAAGAGGAAAAGTTCTGAGAAGCCAGATGTGACCATTTTAAATTATTGCGGTAGATTACAGCCAAACCACCACCACGGCCAGTGCTGCGGGCTCTCTGCAGATAACTGTATCCAAAGGGACAAGCTTCATTTAGAGAACTGTACACATCTGGTTGATGCCAAGTTTCTGTAAGACACATGAGGTCCAAGTTCTTCTCCAGAATGTGATCATGAATTAGACATGATTTGTTGGATAGTGACTACACATTGAAAAGTTCTAATTTAATACCAGTTGGTGTAAAAGCCTTTTGAACCGGTTTAAGCAGACTGAAGTCCACTCCACGTTTTCCTTGCCACTTCGTGAGCTGTGGACTACAAGGGACTACAGATGCAGTGTTCTGATGATGTAATCGAGGTGCGACACGTCTGTCAGACCAGACAGAAGCAATCGAGTCAGAGCCCGCTTGCCTAAAATAAACGGTTTTCTTTCGAAAGCTTCTATGGATATAACGAGGTCTACGCAGAAGTCCCAGTTGTTTGATGGTGGAAACAGAAAGTGGAATGGAGCAGCTGTTAAGTCCAAGCAGCTGCGAAGCGGAGTATGTCAACATCGCGCCCGCCAAGCCGGGGTAAGCTAGCACAGAGCTAGCCGCTAACAGCAGACCTACGGCTCCGAAAGAAATAACCAAGAAGCAGTGAGATGTAACTTGATTGAGCATATCTTGAAGGGGAGCACAGGAGAAAGTCCAGAACAGTCCAGATGACACAGGAAGTTGACAGGCAGTAGGTAAGTGAAACAATAATTGCAGCTACGTAGTTCTTGAAGCAAGTTCGTGCTGGAGTTTCACGGGAGGTAGACAGCCCAAATTCCGGTTAGGAAGTGCTAACTAAGCTGTCCGTAAAGTCCTTTAAAAAAAAAAAACCACTGAACAAAATAAGTCCAGATAAATGTCCAAAAAAATGTCCCCCAAAAAATAGCAACAGTAAAATAACTTTTTAGCGTGGCGAAACGGCGACATCACAACATCACGCCAGCGTCCTCTCCAGCGTCCAGGATGCCCATCTTCCCGGATTTCCTCACAGAACTGACTCGCACCTGGGCCGAACCCAGAGCTCCCAGGCTTCTCCCACTCTCACAGTTCCTGGACGTGGCAGGAATGGAGGCAGCGGGGATAAGCTGGGTTTATACTAGCGTCTCATGTCTTTTACCTCCCGCCGACATGTCTTTTACCTCCCGCTGAGTGAACCCAGCGCTGACCTAATTGCGTGTGTGTCACCGGCCGCATTGAGTGTTTATACCTCTTTAAGACGTGGGGATAATCCCTCCCTCTTCCCTCCCACTGCATACGTCACGCGCACGCACACTGCATACGTCACACGCACGTTGACCACAATACAAGACATTCCCATAAATGATAACGTACAAAATATAAAAATAATGAAAGGTAGTAGAAATAATAATAAAAATAAAGCTTACAGTTGTCAAACCCCGCCCTTCTTCACCACTCGTGAGCTTTGATTTCATATTTAAGCTTCTAAAAAGTAGACTAGCGTGATTGTTTTATCAGCACTAACGGATTTAATATAATGATAGACTCCATTACCTCGATTTGTGAGTCCATTTCGTCGTCTGTTGTGGAGTTTGTAGTCGTCCCCCGGGTTTTAATGTACGTGTTCAGCCACTGCAAACAAAGGTATAATGGAGGAACTGTTTTCCCGCCAGGATCCCCGCTCCGGACCTGCATTCTCTTTTTGGCTTTTACAAACCGGTCACGGAGAGCCCGCCACCGTTTGCGGCAGACAGCCTCCTCGGTTTGCAACGTCTGCGCAATCTCCCTCCATGAATTTCTTGCCATTTGGCTATCCTTGTACTCGGCTGTAGATGAGTCATACAGGTGGCTGTACCTCCGGACCGCCTCAGCGAGCTTCTCTTCAAAAGCATCCATGTTTGTTTGTGAAAGGGAAAAAAACTACCGGTATCTAATAATAATAATAATAATAATGAATTCAATTTATAACGCATCCGCAGACAATCAGACTCTGCAGTCTACACTCATCTCCAGGCCAGCGGTCACTCTTTCAAGGATGAAGATGTTCACATCCTTGATAGAGAGGAACGATGGTTTGAGAGAGGAGTAAAGGAGGCCATCTTTGTGAAAAGAAACCGTCCATCATTAAACCGGGGTGGAGGCCTCCGGGTTCAACTGTCTCCCTCTTACAATGCTGTGATTGCTAGTATCACTCAGCCCTCTGTGAATAGCAAACAACCATCAGGGTGCTAATGATCCATTGTTAGGCTGATGGCCCTCCTTGATCATGTGAGCAACTGGTTTCAGGCTGTCATCAGCCAACTGGTTGTGCAACACTGTGAGAGGGTGCTATTTATAAGACTGAGCTGAATACAGCAACTCAGACTGAGGAAGTCTTTCGGACGAAAGACGAAACGTTTCTACATTTTTTTTTGCTTTGTTTTGTTTTATTTTTTGAATGTCCAGAGGACCAGACTTAGCTTTTTTAGATTTTTCTACCTGGATTATTGAGCATGCATCAGAGTAATTTATAACGCACTTTTCATTAATGAAAATCTCAAAGTGCTACACGGTGCAACAGAAATTAAATGTCAATAAAACAAGTAATAGAACAAGTAAAATCAATAACAGTATCAACTAAGATCAAAAGTAGAATCATGAGGAGGCAGAGTATGCTCGGTTGAAAAGAAAGGTCTTCAAGCCGCTCTTAAAGTCAACCACAGACTGTGGGACCCTCAGACAGTCAGGAAGAGAGTTCCACAGGCGGGGGGCAGCCACACTGAAAGCCCGGTCTCCCATGGTCCTTAATTTGGTTCTCGGAATGTGAAGGAGATTACTGTTCTGTGACCGCAGCGACCGGGTGGATGAGTGTGGAATAAGAATATCCTTCAGATAATCTGGTGAAGTTCCATGTAAGCATTGATGTGTAATGAGAGCAGTTTTGTACTGAATTCTGTAGGCGACAGGAAGCCAATGAAGGTTATGAAGAATGGGCGTAATATGTTCAAATTTACGAACTCGCAACAAGATCCTTGCAGCACTGTTTTGAATATATTGAAGTTTCTGAAGGTTTTTGCCAGGGATTCCAATAAACAGGGAGTTGCAGTAGTCGAGCCTGGAGGAGACAAAAGCATGGACGAGCTTCTCAGCATCGGAAAAAGTTAGGGATGGGCGAAGTCTAGAGATGTTTCGAAGATGGAAGAAGCAAGTTTTAAACAGAAGCTTAATGTGATTTTCAAATGTAAGATTGGAGTCCATTTTTATTCCAAGATTTGTAACAGAGGTGGAGAGGGGGATGTCTTGTCCAGAAAAGGAAAGTGTTGTTATAGTAGATGTCTGTACCTGGTGAGGGGTGCCAATCAGTATGGCCTCGGTCTTGGAGCAGTTTAATTGAAGAAAGTTCTGATTCATCCATGCCCTAATTGCCTCCAGGCAGGCAGAGAGAGTGGCGGGGTCACGTGCTACGGTGCGGTGTCATAGACCATATATGGACAGCCAACCAAAAAACGCCCACAAACTTTGAACCAATCACACGCTGCGAGCCGCATCGTCGGCATCTTGGAGATCTGCTTGGGGGCTATGTACACGACAGGCTGTCGAACGGGGGATCGCAGCGGGAGTGCGGCGAAAAGTTGCGCAATGTTTGCTCACTCAGCGGGGGGTAAAAGACATGTGCCGGGGCGTCTTGCAGAGTATAAACCAACCTATAGCCAACGTGCCACAAATGGACGACACGCTTGCATCTCATTTGGCCCCCAGATCTTCTAGAACAAAACCGACTTTGCCCAGTAAAGCCCGTCGAGCCTCAGCTACTCAGCTCAAGAGGTGCTACAGGGCTCAGGGCCTTGCGGCGCGCGCGATGAACGCGTCCGCGATGATGCAGACGTACCTGGCTGAAAAACTACAGGAGCTCCAGGTGACGACAGACAAGCAGGCTGCCACCAAAGTGCTGGAGGAAGCCCGTAGGGCAACAGACTTTGTGCTCTGCATGATGGGGACAGCAGCCATCGCACAAGGCAGATGCATGGCTGAGGTGGTCATCGCCCAACGTCATCTGTGGATGACTCTGACAGACCTCCCGGAGGGACAGCGGATTCATTTTCTGCACCACTCGATAGAACCGACGGGACTGTTTGGAAGAGCTCTGGACCGGATTCAGACCAGGCTAGAACAGAGGCGCAAACAGGCTGAGGCCCTCCGGGAAGGCATGCCCAGGAGAGCTTTTGCCCCCCCCCCCCAGGGAGACAGCTGGGAACAGACCCGTGCAGCCTCGGCACCGCTCAACCACACGTAATCCGCCGCAAAAGAGACCGGCGTACGAGGGGGAGCACCGGCAAAGACCCCCACCGGGTCCACCACAAGCTGGTCATTCCTGGAGTAGGAACAGGTTCGTACCCCGCCAGGCGGTCCAGCAGAGGACCTCCTCGCCCAATCGGGACACAACACAGAAGCGTGCCTGATGAAACGGGCCCTCTGCTTAGCTTTACAGGCTCGCCCGCCCACGTGGTACGGGAGCCAGACTTTACATGTCCAGACTTTATTTGTAAAAAGGTACAAAAAGCTGGTGATTTTGATGTATGCACAAAACATGACTGTTCTGTTGTGAGTGAAATAAAGTCAGAAAAGTTGTTGCACAAAACACAAATAAAAATTCCAAGAACAGTTTCGACCTGTTTCTTGACTCAAAAAAATACAACAAAAAACACGGAAACATCAACAACACGGCTCCCCTCTGATACCGATCGCTATAAAGGGCGGGGGCTGTCACCCCCCTTCCCTCGCGGCTCATGGGGTACTAGCTCAGACAATAAACCCCAGCAGGTGGCCTCAGGACTGTCTGCAACAGACAGACCCAGAGGCGTCTGCAAACAGGTACACCGGCTCTCACGGGGCCAGGTGAGAGGGGCCACATCTTCCAACCCCTACCCCGTCGGAACCCACAGAGCCAACAATACACAAATTCAACAAGCCTGCAACACGTCCGCACGCCCGGAGGGCGTGCCGATAGAACTTGGTGACCATGGCAACATACCGTTATGGCCACCAGGCGCTTTTCAGCGGATTTCAGCAATGAGTGACGGGGGGCCACAACAGAGGCCCACAGGGTCGGGCCAGACTCACATGCTGACAAAAGGGCGCTGACAATGACGCTGCAGGTTTTGTAAACAAATGTTACAAAACAGGAAATGCACCAGGGCTGGATCAGATTCCTCTTCTCCATGCTCGAAAAGGTCTGGACTTAATGTCATCAGCCAGGCTTATAGGTGCTCAGCAGAAAAAAGGTGTTTCGTGCAGTTTTACATCCTTACACTGAAACTAGCTTTTCATCTTGTACGGACAGCAGGCTGTGCACAAGCAGTGAACCTGCAATGTGTGACAGTGCTCATTGCACTGAATCAGCTCTGCCTTTAAATGGCATCCCTTCACCAGGAGCGACACAGCTCCCTGGAGTTTTAACAAGCTCCAGAGTGATGGTGGGCCGGAGGCTTGTGAACCAGACCCGGCCATGGAACGGACTGTAATCAGGAGGTCTGTTCGCATACAAAACCTGCACTCCCTCCGTGACGTGACTCTCCCTAAAAGGAGAAAAAGCAAACATTCTGGCCCACGGTTGTCCAACAGGGACAGTACATTGCACCCGTCTCCCAGCACTCCCGGTTCGGGTGGTGCGGGAACGCATTTACAGGAAGGTCCCCTCCCTAATATAGTTGGCCCCCAAGGGGTCAAAGGGCCCAGGGCCCTTGGAGATGTGCTTACTCCAGGAATGTGGGCATCTGCTCCTCTTCAGGGACCTGCTGCATCAACAACAAGAACAGCCTCTCTGCTTACGCCCAGGACTGTGGCAAACTACAGCTTGGCTGCTGAAAGGAACAAACCGATGGCCTCAGGCCTCCCCAGCAATGTGGTAAAAACCATACAAGGGGCAAGAGCTGTGTTAACACAGACTCTCTATGCTCGTAAATGGTGTGTTTTTGAAGCTTGGTGGATGGAAAGGAATATTGTTTCTTATTCCTGTGACCTGGTCCAGCTTCAGGACTTACTGGAGAAAGGCCGCTCCTTTTCTACAATTAAGGTGTTTTTGTCAGCCATCTCAGCATGCCATGAGGGCTGGGGGGCAAGACGTCCGGTGCACACCCTCTCATGATAAGGTTCATGAAGGGCGTACTGAGGAAGAGACCCCCTAGCAGGACCTTGACCCCTGATTGGGATCTCCAACTGGTCCTGAGTGCTCTCTGTGAGCCCCCATTTGAACCATTAAGCAATATTAGGATAGATTTGCTATCTTATAAGACCGCTCTGCTCCTGGCCCTTTGCTCGGCGAAACATATGGGCGACCTCCATGCTTTGTCTGTGCACCCAATGTGTACCAGGTTTGCCCCTGACGGGTCAAAGGTCACCCTAAGGCCTAACCATGCATGTGTCCCAAAGGTCCTGACTCTGAATCCCAGAAGTTTGGACTTTGAACTCTCTTCATTTCCTCCTGCTCCTGTCCTCACTGAGGAACAGAAAAGACTGAGAGCACTCTGCCCCGTTAGGGCCTTAAGTGCTTATATTGAGAAAATAGCTGATTTGAGGAAAACAAACCAACTGTTTGTGTGTTTTGAAGTCCCGGCTACTGGCAGGGCACTGTCAAAGCAACGCCTCTCACACTGGGTGACTGAGGCCATTAAGAGGGCGTACAGTAGCAAAGGTCAACAGGTGCCCTCTGGGGTACGTGCCCACTCTACTCGAGGCTTGGCCACCTCGTGGTCACTGTTCAAGGGTGTGTCAGTTGCAGACATCTGTGCAGCTGCGAACTGGAGCTCAACGAACACGTTTGCAAAACATTACAGTTTGGATGTTACTGCGTGTGACGTCACTCA
Organism: Garcialebias charrua; assembly: GCA_038048925.1. Taxonomy (NCBI): domain Eukaryota; kingdom Metazoa; phylum Chordata; class Actinopteri; order Cyprinodontiformes; family Rivulidae; genus Garcialebias; species Garcialebias charrua. The sequence continues at coordinate 26,202 of JBBPBX010022939.1, read as the reverse complement.
GGCTGTCCTCTCTAACACACAGTAGAGAACGGCCAAGTGATGCCTAATATATAAAGCCAGATGTTCACACAAGCATGCATTTTACTGAGCATTTCAAGGGCGTGAATGAATTACGTTCCCATAGCAACAGTGTTGTACCGAGTGACTGACTGATAAGGGGACTGAAAGTTATGCACCATAACTCATGTTCCCTGAAGGAAGGGAACGAGGTGCAACACAGTTGGCCCTTTCAATGCTGAAGCTCGGTGAAGTGCATTTTGGAGAAAGTAGGATGGGCGTCCGCATCTTAAGTACCCAGAGGGCGGGGTCTCTGGGGTGATGCTGACGCCCCCTGCCGTTAAGGCGTGATTGTATTCCTTCAGGTAATCGCGCGGGTGCGCAATTTCCCATAGCAATAGTGTTGCACCTGTTCCCTTCCTTCAGGGAACATGAGTTATGGTGCATAACTTTCAGTTTTATGTTTATATCAGTTAATAAGTGATCTGTTATGCCCCCTTGTTTAGGACTGGTGCCATTCTCAGCTGCTTTTGGGTGAAGGCAGGGGACACCCAGGACAAGTCTCCAGTCTGTCCCAGAGACACCCAGGACAAGTCTTCAGTCTGTCCCAGAGACACCCAGGACAGGTCTCCAGTCTGTTCCAGAGACATCCAGGACAGGTCTCCAGTCTGTCCCAGAGACACCCAGGACAGGTCTTCAGTCTGTCCCAGAGACACCCAGGACAGGTCTCCAGTCTGTCCTATAGACACCCAGGACAGGTCTCCAGTCTGTCCCAGAGACACCCAGGACAAGTCTCCAGTCTGTCCCAGAGACACCCAGTACAGGTCTCCAGTCTGTCCCAGAGACACCTAGGACAGGTCTTCAGTCTGTCCCAGAGACACCTAGGACAGGTCTCCAGTCTGTCCCAGAGACACCCAGGACAGGTCTCCAGTCCAGCACAGAGACAGACAAAGAGACAAACAACTATCCACACTCCCAGTCAAAAGCTAAGAACAATTGACAGTTGCACAGAAGAGCCAAAAAATTATTCAAACTGAGGACTCAAGTTCTCGATTGAGAGTTCTAATAATTATCAATAATAATTGATCATATATACCAAGCTAAATCCTTACTGATAACACCCTGATGCATGCTCAATAATCCAGGTAGAAAAATCTAAAAAAGCTAAGTCTGGTCCTCTGGACATAAAAAAGCAACAACAAAAAAAAGCAAAAAGAAAATTGTAAACTTGTACAATTTTTTTTGCTTTTATTTTTTAATGTCCAGAGGACCAGACTTAGCTTTTTTAGACCTTACTGATAACCGTCTTTAACAATACAGATCAGATGTGATCAAGCAGTCATATATTCACATGTATGTAAATGTATTATTATTAAGGTAGTCCTAGACTTACAACGGAGTTCCGTTCCTACGCTCCGTTGTAAAGCGAATTTCGACGTAACTCGAATTGAGAAAGCCCTCTGGATAGGGGTCGAAACAGCTTCTGTAACAAATAAAGTCCAGTTGATCTTGTATTGAACGCCTTTTTTGATTTTATCATGTCCTGGACGACTGAGAATCTTCACCAGCAACTCGAAACATATGTCCAAACTGCACCTTATACGTACAGTACTGTATTTTACCAAGCACTTAGCCTATCCTAACACAGTACCCTACATAATTATCATAAAACACATAGGCTACATTTGAGAGCCATAATGAAGGAAAAAGGAGTTTATTTCCTACTCTGGAATGCTGGTGAAGCCATTCCCTCCGTTTCTCCGTCCCTCCTCCGGATTCTCCATTCATTTACGTTGTAAAACCGCCGTCCATAAAACAGCTACTTTTCCACAGCTGCTGCCTGTCCAGTTTGCTCCAACAAGTTTTTTTTTTTTAATGTCCAGAGGACCAGACTTAGCGTTTTTAGAGAGTACAGGCAGCTGTAGCCTCCACAGCTAGCAAAACGGGAAACCGGAAACTGCGTACATCGGCTTCAAAATAAAAAAAAATCAAAATAATATATATATATATATATATATATATATATTTTTAATGGAGATGCGTGTCGTAACCATGAAACGTCGTAACTCGAGACCGTAGTAAGTCAAGGACTACCTTAATAATAATACATTTACATACAGGTGAATATTTGACACGTGCACATTTGTTTGTATCAAACAAGTATCCCTTCGTGTCTCTCTGTCCCACTGAAGTAGGTCCCAGTCTCAAAAAGGTTGGTGACCCCTGGTGTTCAGTGTTGGCACAAAAATGGTTACAACAAAAACAACGGGAACAAAACAAGCGCGCGTCGAAGCGGAGCTCCTGTCAGTGCTGCCATACGTCTAAACAACAGATAAAACTGTGGTGTGCGGGTCAGGGTTGTTTTTGAGTGTGTTCCCTGTATTTGTGAGTTCCTCTCACCTGGTCGCGCTCGGTGATTTGTCATAAAGTCAGTTTTCAGCTCACGTTCAGTCTGGCATCGTGTGCTCATGATGCGTTCATGTCCCTCGGGTTTTGATCTTTTTCTAGTTTTGTTTCAAAAATCTTTGTGTTTTTTCCTGAAGCTCTGTCACAGTCGACACTCGTGAGTCTAACATCTACAAACATCTGCTGCCACAGATCTTGTGTGATTTAATCCTTCCATGAATTTGTAACAATTTAATTTTTGATGGATTTTACTCCATTCGCAAACATTTTTACAAAATACAGAAACCCTTGCAATTTGTTTTATAAAACATTAGAAAGTCATTTAGAACTTTCAGTGTTTGGACAGAAAATGCACTTAATTAACTTTATTCATTGTCCGTGCAAATTTTCATTTGTTTATTAATAGGTTGAAATACTGTTTGTGTTATTTGCTGTCTATTTTTTTGTCTTTTTTCTAATTAGATCTGCTGGTTCACATCTGGAAAATACCCAACGCAGAGAATATGAAGTTTATCTTTAAAAAAATCTCAGTAATGCAGAGATTTTTAGTAAATATGAAATAGATTCACGTTTAAACATTTTGACCAGACCAAAGAAAGACAAAGGTGTATAGAACATTATAAAGGTTTATTTTATAAATATATATAAAATCACATTTTGTCAGGTTAAGAACAAGCAGCTTACAGTATGTGAGAGTGAAAACGTGTTTTAGCTTGACTCTGGGCAAGTCGAGGCCGAGAACTTTACTCTTTGTCTTTTCTGTGTGAATGTTCCTGTGAAGGGCCCGCAGCAACTTTGTTCTGATTTGGTGCTAAATAAATAAACTGAATTCTTTACATTTCTTCTAAAGATCTACAAAAAAGAGTGAAAGAAACATTTCCCTCAAAAAGATTTGACATCACTGTGAACGATAAAAAACATGCAGAGCAACA
>JBBPBX010022939.1:0-21609 GCA_038048925.1 Garcialebias charrua | reverse complement strand
AACCTTGATGTTAATGTTAACATCAACATCAAGGTTAATGTTAACATCAACATCAAGGTTAATGTTAACATTAACCTTAATGTTAACATTAACATCAAGGTTAATGTTAACATTAACATCAAGGTTAATGTTAACATCAAGGTTAATGTTGCGTACACCGTAGCGCTGATGTCGCAGCCCCTCCCGGCCTCCTGGATGGTGTAGCTCAGCAGGTTCTTGGAGGGCAAACGTTTTCCAGAAACACTCAGACAGCAGTCCACCGGGAGCTGGGCTGCAGGAGGAAAAAGGAACAAGTGGTTTGTAGCCTTCTGCTACTGAACATGTTGAATGTGTTGATGGTCCTACCTGCTGCAACCTGGAAGCAGAAGAGAGGCAGCAGGAGCAGAGCTGCAGCGTTCCAGGCCATGTTCTCTGCTGCTTCAGGCGTCCAGCTGAAGCTGCAGCTACATTTATACTGTCGTCTCAACAGAAAGTGAAAGTTTCAACCGTCTTCTTTACTGGAAATGGAAACTGTTGGCCAACAGGCGTGCACGTGCACGTGCCCCAACAATTACAGCTAAACATCTCCAAGCTGTTGCCAAAAAATCAATCAATCAAACTTCTTGTTAGAAGTTGCTCCTCTGACTGCTGGCACGTGTCCAGCAGAAGACTGGCAGGAAGCTGTTTTTCACTGGTCCAGAAAACTGTCCCTGTCCTCCACATGAAAACTAAACTGATGAACAGCAAACAGACACGTGAGCAACAAGACGAGAAGAGCAGCTCCATCAAGATTAGGGTTGGGCATCGTTTGAATTTGAGCGATTCCGGTTCCGATTCAGATTCTTCGTTTCGATTCCGATTCTTGTCGATTCTCGGTTCCGATTCTTTTTGTAGGCGGGGTAAAAAAAGACATGTCAATTCAATTCAGTTCAGTTTATTTATACTGTATAGTTCCAAGTCACAACAGAAGTTGTCTCAGGGCACTGAATTTGTCTGTCATCTGCGTATGTTTTCCCATACACAGACGAAATTCGTCTCTGCATTTAACCCAACCACCCCAGGTGGTGCAGTGAGCAGCCCGAAAGCGCCCGGGGAGCTGGAGAAATAGGTGTGCACTCAAAGACACCCCAAGGTGTGTAGTGGCCGGGACGCGAACCCGCGACCTTCGGGTCCCAAGTCAAACGCCCTAACCACTACACCATCTTGGCTCCTTTTTACACTATTTATCTGAGGAGACTACTTTGAGTTTAACTCCATCATGTTATAAAAGAGCTACAGTAGTTAGCCAGATTTCTTTCAGGATGAAATAATTTGAACTTCTGTTTGAATTTAATGCTATGAACTTTTTCCTTTTTGTTACATTTACTATGAATTTCTCACAGGGCAGATTAGAGCCAACATGGAGGACTCACCAACATATACATTATTATTATTATTATCCATCCATCCATTTTCTTCCGCTTATCCGGGGTCGGGTCGCGGGGGTAGCAGCCTAAGTAGGGAGGCCCAGACTTCCCTCTCCCCAGCCACTTGGAGCAGCTCCTCTGGGGGAATCCCAAGGCGTTCCCAGGCCAGCCGAGAAACATAGTCCCTCCAGCGTGTCCTGGGTCTTCCTCTGGGTCTCCTCCCGGTGGGACATGCCCGGAACACCTCACCAGGGAGGCGTCCAGGAGGCATCCTAACCAGATGCCCGAGCCACCTCAACTGGCTCCTCTCGATGTGGAGAAGCAGCGGCTCTACTCCGAGTCCCTCCCGGATGACTGAGCTTCTCACCCTATCTCTAAGGGAGAGTCCAGACACCCTGCGGAGAAAACTCATTTCAGCCGCTTGTATCCGAGATCTTGTTCTTTCGGTCATAACCCAAAGCTCATGACCATAGATGAGGGTGGGAACGTAGATCGATCGGTAAATTGAGAGCTTTGCCTTTTGACTCAGCTCTCTCTTCACCACGACAGACCGGTACAGCGCCCGCTTCACTGCGGACGCTGCACCTATCCGCCTATCGATCTCACGCTCCAGTTTTCCCTCATTCGTGAACAAGATCCCGAGATACTTAAACTCCTCCACTTGGGGCAGGACCTCCTCCCCGACCCGGAGAGGGCACGCTACCCTTTTCCGGCTCAAGACCATGGCCTCGGATTTGGAGGAACTGATCCTCATCCCGGCCGCATCGCATTCAGCTGCAAACCGCTCCAGTGAAAGCTGTAGATCACGATCTGATGAAGCCAATAGGACCACATCATCTGCAAAAAACAGAGAAGAGATTCTGACGCCAAAAATACACTACATGCGGTCCGGCTCCGCCCCGCTCCGCAGGTCGCAGCTGAGCGAGTCCAGTTTCCACTACCTCCGCTCAGCTCAGGTCCGCCTGGATGCGCCGCTCCGAGACGCATGCGCGGGAATTGCGAGATCGCGCGATAAATCAAGTGATAAATAAGTAAGTCAGAACAAAACAATTCATTCGGTGGAAGAAGGAGAACAACAGTAGAGACTGCTGCCTTGATCTTCTCTCGTAAATGAGCGACAGGACATGGTTTGAGCAACAGGAAGTGATGTATTACATTTCAGAATAAAATACTTTATTTATTTATTTATTTCTTGTATTGCGTTTGTAGGCGTAGTCATAAATGATAGTTTGACAGCATTTTTGTACAAATAAATCCGTATAGAGCTAGGATTAAGTCCGCCCGTGGTGATTTTATTTTGTAAATACGGAAGTTGTGCTCGTTCCTTTTCCTGTTGGTGCGACGTAATCTTCAAAAGTTGACTCCGGCACAGCTCCGGCGTCCGGCAGAAATAGGATAATTCTAATTTTGACGGACTGCCGTCCGCTCGGCGCAGCTCGCCGCCGCCTTGCGGAGCCAGTGTAAACGCTCGCATTGATTATAATGGGTGCGTATTTGCTGCGGAGGTCGGACCGGAGCGGGGCGGAGCCGGAACGCATGTAGTGTAAATTTGGCGTGAGGCCACCAAAACGGATCCTCTCAACACCTTGGCTGTGCCTAGAAATTCTGTCCATAAAAGTTATGAACAGAATCGGTGACAAAGGGCAACCTTGGCGGAGTCCAACTCTCACCGGAAACGAGCCTGACTTACTGCCGGCGATGCGGACCAAGCTCTGACACCGGTCGTACAGGGACCTAACAGCCCATATCAAAGGGCCTGGTACCCCATACTCCCGGAGTACCCCACACATTATTATTATTATTATACATATAATATTGTCCAGTGTCTGATGCTGCAGTCATGTTACTGAGCTCCCACTGATGGGTTAACCTGGTTCCACCACAGCAGCAGGATCTTCAGACAGAACAGCTGGTGGGATGTCCTGGTACATCTGCAGCCCTCTCTCCATTTGTTTCTTCGTGGACATGGAGCTGTGACACTATGTTCTGTGCTTCTTCTTCAGCAAAACGCTTCTCCAGTGGAGACTTTCTGGACAGACTGCAGGGAGGAGGTTCCTAAACAGGTTCATCAGTATTATCAGTAAAAAGAGATTATTAAATCATTTTAAAGACTGAGAAGGGTCCGTGTGTCTTTTGGTCATTGGATTTTGGTTTTCAAAATAAATAATGAAAATCGAAAAACAGATGGTTTTTCGATTTTCCGTTTTTAAAACGAAAATGAAAATCGAAAAACGGATGTTTTTTTGTTTTTCCGTTTTTAAAACGAAACTAGAAAAACGGCAATTGCAAAAAATGAAAAAAGGGAACATTTTCGTTTTTGCTCAAACCAAAGACAAGCTTTTATTTTGTTGATATTGAACCGGAACCGGAAGTGAAGACCTATGACCTCTGAATTTAAAATGGAAACGTTTGTCTTCTTTAGAGGAAATCAACGCATTTAATTGAGAGCTGATGATCTAACCATCAACAAGATTTCTTTCATATTCCAAGTAAGTAATAAAATGAATATATTTGATAATATTCCGTGTATATTTAACAATAATTGGCCGTAGGCTAATGCTAACGGTAGCCCAATGCTTCACTAAGGTCTTTTTTTTTTCATTCATTCAACCTTTATTTATACAGGCTAGCCTCGTTGAGTCACGGGGACTCATTTACAAGAGGGACCTGTCTCACTCACACCAAACAACCATCCACTCTCACACTCACACCTAGGGTCAATTTAGAGTCACCAATCAGCCTAACAGTTTACTCATGGATTTAATAGCCCACATTTGTTTTTAATTTTATGTTTAGAATCCTTACAGACCACAGGGTGAATACGACATCAGAAATTTTACATGTGAAGTAATAAAAAACAAGTGTGTTATGGGCAAACCACACCACGTCTTATAACAAATAAATGTATTATTTACCATTTAGATACTCTTATTTTCTTTCTTTCAGGTGCGTGAAGACCCTGTTTTATTGACAGCTGATGACAACGTTGCCTGATGGAGGGGCTTTTGACACTTTTGAACTAAGAGGCAGAAGCCAAGAGGTAGCTACATTTTAATTAAACCAGAAACTGGAGATCACATTATTTTTCAATGCTGAAAACTGAGTTTGACTTGAATATTTGGTGTTTTAAAAAACTATTCCTGCTTTCTGGAAGCAGCACGCAAGAAAAACATGCTGTTGTGCTTTAAAATTATCACATGAATCCTGTATAGACATACATTATGTCTTAGTAGCCCAGTCCTCACCTCCTTCTACAGGTGTGCAGTGGAGAGCATCCTGTGCTCCAGCATCAACGTGTGGCATGGAGGCTGCACAGCTGCAGAAAGAAAAGCTTTGCAGAGAGTGGTGAAGGCTGCACAGAAGATGTTGGAGTCAGTCTCCCCACCATCACAGACATCTACACCTCCAGATGCAGGAAAAGAGCCACCTGCATCATGAAAGACCCCACTCACCCAGCACCCACACTCTTTGCCCCACTCCCCTCAGGACGGAGGTTGAGGAGCATCAAATGTAGAACCACTAGACTGAGGAACAGCTTCTACCCTGAGGCTGTTAGACTCATGAATAAATAAATAATAAGAATAATCACTGCAAAATATCACATCATGCTGATGCTGATCTGTTTTCTTGTTGCTGTGTTCATCTGTGACCATCTGCTCATACAGACTCGTGTTTGTGCTGCTGTTTATAATGATGTTTTGCCATTACATTAGTGCTTAGTGTATTTCTAGTTGTTTTTCTTAGTTACAGTATATCCTAGATGTTATTACTGTTTTTCTCTTACATTTTGTTGTTGGATGTAACTGGGACCCTGTGTACATAATCTCGTTTCATCACATGTACCACATGCGGTGCAAATGACAATAAAGACTCTCTGACTGTCTGTTATCCTACCACTGTGTAATGTAGCAATTAGTCCTCACTTTAGGTTTAAGAAAAGGCTAAATTAGCTGTTTTCTCATGTTGATTGTTCAAGCACCCCTAAATATAAGACAAACATTGTTCTGTCAGATGCCTTCTTGTAGTGATTTTTTTTTTTTTTCTAGGTCGAGGAAAACCCAATCAGCTGCCAAAATTGCAGGAAGCCTGTTACCCTGTGCAACTGATGCACATCAATTTGGGATCTTCACTGCGAACAGAGTCAACCTTTGGTGTGGATCCATTTCATAATTAAGAAAACAGAAGCCTGGCAGAGGTGGAGTTTGGGGCTGCTTACCCAGTCAATGACTACAGCATTTTCACTGAAGCACTCTTCTGCCTGCTCCATGTGACAGAGACATGTATGAAATGTTTAAGAAGGTGTGAAAATTTAATAAATTATTCACGTTTAAAATAAATGGTGATTGTGAATTAATCCAAAATGATCATTTACAGTACTGTATATCAAAAACAATTAGAGAAATTCAGTTTCAGTGCAAAACAACAATCTTTTATTGGAAAATGTCTGTATTATAAAAACTTTTGAACATTATAAACTTAAGACAATTTTTTCTCAATGTCATAAAACAATATTGTGATGAAAAAATAAATAAAGCAAAAATAAAGAAAACTTGTTTGGGTGTAGGAAGTTGGTTAGAACACAACTGTATGTGGTATTCAAAATCCTCCTCGTGACACTTTGGACAGTGGCCGTCCTGCCACTGCTGCGGGCAAGACTGGCAACCAAGAAGACGTCTACAGCAGTCTGCAAACATTGGCTCCTTCATAGGCTCTGTATTTAACATAAAAATGGGTAAGATGTTAGTATTATTGCAACATTGCACAATATTTCTTAACCAGTTTTACATTTAATTTTCTTGGTATAGAAAATACTTATCAATATCAACTACATAATATTCTGCATAGCAACCTAAAATCAATCAAATGACCTTTACATATGATGCAAGCAAAATATATATATCTTCTATCATTTTATGCAAATTTGTAAGATGATGTCAGTGGACCTTTAATAAACTATGACCTTTTTCTCCTTCTTTTAATCCCTCTGAGCCTTTGGAGTTGTCCCTCTGGCACAGCATATGTTTTTCTTGCGTGCTGCTTCCAGAAAGCAGTACCCTTTTAAAATAAAACACAAACATTCAAGTCAAACTCAGTTTTCAGCATTGAAAAATAATGTGATCTCCAGTTTCTGTTTTAATTCAAATGTTACCTCTTCGCTACTGCCTCTTAGTTCAAAAGTGTCAAAAGCATCAGGCAATACACCTCTGTTGTCATCAGCTGTCAATAAAACATGGTCTGCACACACCTGAAAGAAAGAAAGAAAAAAAAGAGTATCTAAATGGTAAATAATAAATTAATTTGTTATAAGACATGGGAAATGCACTCCCAGCTCGTCATGGCTCGGCACAAACATTTACAAACTCATTCTGGTCGATTTCCTGACCGCTGCCACTATGTTTCATTCTGTTCTGTCTTCTAGCAACTATACAGAACAGACGGTTAAAGCTGTATCGTAGCTTACTTTAATCTTTATTGAAGCAGACATGACAAGTTTATTTCCCTCAGCCCCTCCTCAGCCTGTGTCACACCCAAATATATCCCCCTGGGAACACAGGCTGAACTAACAATCCACTTGTTACAGTGTGGTGCCCATAACACACTTATTTTTTATTACTTCACATGTAAAATTTCTGATGTCGTATTCACCCTGTGGTCTAGGATTCTAAACATAAAATTAAAAACAAATGAGTAAACAAAGACCTTAGTGAAGCATTACCGTTAGCATTAGCCTACGTTAAACATACACGGAATATTATCAAATATATTCATTTTATTACTTACTTGGAATATGAAATAAATCTTGTTGATGGTTAGATCATCAGCTCTCAATTAAATGCGTTGATTTCCTCTAAATAAGACAAACTTATCCATTTTACATTCAGAGGTCATAGGTCTTCACTTCCGGTTCCGGTTCAGTATCAACAAAATAAAAGCTTGTCTTTGGTTTGAGCAAAAACGAAAACGCTCCCTTTTTTTATTTTTTTGCAATTTCCGTTTTTCTAATTTCGTTTTAAAAACGGAAAAACAAAAAACATCCGTTTTTCAATTTTCATTATTTGTTTTTGAAACGAAAAAACAAAAAACCATCCGTTTTTCGATTTTCGATTTTGTTTTGAAAACCAAAATCCAATGACCAAAAGACACACGGACCGAGAATGTGTACAATTATTACTTCTGTTGTTATCGCCTAACTAACCTATTCAATAATTCGTCAAACTGTGAAGCACTGAGGGACAGCTGGCGTTTCTATCAGTCCACAGTTAGAGCTGCAAAAAACAAATATTTCTCCAACATCATTTCCACCAACTCTAACAATCCACGTGTGCTTTTTAAAACCATCAGCTCTGTTCTTAAAGCCCCACAATCAGCCAGCCTGGAGAGCTCAGCTGAAGTGTACGACAACTTCCTGAGCTTTTTTTACCAACAAGGTGGCAAACATTAGAGCTCTCATTAGCCCTCCTTCTTGTGACCCCTTCATCTCTCTCACACGCTCTGCTGTTTTCAGTCAGTTTGAGCTCGTCACCCTGCCTTTTTTAAAAGACATCACTGACCATATGAAGTCTGCTGGGTCTCCAAATGATCCCACCTCGTCTTTTTAAAGAGGTTTTTCACACGGTGGCTCCTTCTGTGTCCCGAATCATAAATGGTAGCTTGGCAAGTGGACATGTACCTGCAAGTTTTAAACGTGCAGTTGTGACACCACTGATTAAAAACCCGGTCTTGACTCCACAGACATGTCCAATTTTAGGCCTATTTCAAAACTGCCCTTAGTATCAAAGATCTTGGAGAAAATTGTGTACAACCAGTTAACATCTTACTTAAACGACCACTACCTTCTTGAACTGTATCAATCTGCTTTTACAACTCACCACAGTACCGAGTCAGCACTGTTGAAGGTTTGCAAAGTGCTTCTCAATTATTTTCTGTTAAGCCCCCTCAGGAAGAAGAATCCAGTCCGTGCCCCCCTACTCTCCACTGCGACTATAAATATGGTGGCTGTAATAACCCTGCACATACCAAAGTGGGGTAAAAAAAAGAAAAAGGTTCATTATACATCCACTGTAGTATAATTTGTATATAAAATTGTGATCTGGGTGATTAACAGGCCTCTATAAGACTTGGTGGCTGCAGAAGAGGTCATGCAATCTTTATTTAATCTACAAACATTTTTGAACTGACTGCCATTTGATACTGAAAAATAAATTGAAATAAAATCAATAACAAATTCAAATTGAACAGTAATATTTATTCAGGAACACAACCTATTTAACCCATCCATCCATCTTCTTCCGCTTATCCGGGGTCGGGTCGCGGGGGTAGCAGCCTAAGTAGGGAGGCCCAGACTTCCCTCTCCCCAGCCACTTGGAGCAGCTCCTCTGGGGGAATCCCAAGGCGTTCCCAGGCCAGCCGAGAAACATAGTCCCTCCAGCGTATCCTGGGTCTTCCTCTGGGTCTCCTCCCGGTGGGACATGCCCGGAACACCTCACCAGGGAGGCGTCCAGGAGGCATCCTAACCAGATGCCCGAGCCACCTCAACTGGCTCCTCTCGATGTGGAGAAGCAGCGGCTCTACTCCGAGTCCCTCCCGGATGACTGAGCTTCTCACCCTATCTCTAAGGGAGAGTCCAGCCACCCTGCGGAGAAAACTCATTTCAGCCGCTTGTATCCGAGATCTTGTTCTTTCGGTCATAACCCAAAGCTCATGACCATAGATGAGGGTGGGAACGTAGATCGATCGGTAAATTGAGAGCTTTGCCTTTTGACTCAGCTCTCTCTTCACCACGACAGACCGGTACAGCGCCCGCTTCACTGCGGACGCTGCACCTATCCGCCTATCGATCTCACGCTCCAGTTTTCCCTCATTCGTGAACAAGATCCCGAGATACTTAAACTCCTCCACTTGGGGCAGGACCTCCTCCCCGACCCGGAGAGGGCATGCTACCCTTTTCCGGCTCAAGACCATGGCCTCGGATTTGGAGGAACTGATCCTCATCCCGGCCGCATCACACTCGGCTGCAAACCGCTCCAGTGAAAGTTGTAAATCACGAACTGATGAAGCCAGTAGGACCACATCATCTGCAAAAAACAGAGAAGCGATTCTAAGGTCACCAAAACGGATCCTCTCAACACCTTGGCTGCGCCTAGAAATTCTGTCCATAAAAGTTATGAACAGAATCGGTGACAAAGGGCAACCTTGGCGGAGTCCAACTCTCACTGGAAACGAGCCTGACTTACTGCCGGCAATGCGGACCAAGCTCTGACACCGGTCGTACAGGGACCTAACAGCCCTTATCAAAGGGCCTGGTACCCCATACTCCCGGAGTACCCCCCACAGAACCCCCCGAGGGACGCGGTCGAATGCCTTCTCCAAGTCCACAAAGCACATGTAAACTGGTTGGGCAAACTCCCACGCACCCTCCAGGACCCTGCTGAGGGTGTAGAGCTGGTCCAGTGTTCCACGACCAGCACGAAAACCACACTGCTCCTCCTGAATCCGAGGTTCGACTATCCGACGGACCCTCCTCTCCAGAACCCCTGAATAGACCTTACCAGGGAGGCTTAAGAGTGTGATCCCCCTATAGTTGGAACACACCCTACGGTCCCCCTTTTTAAATAGGGGAACCACCACCCCAGTCTGCCAATCCAAGGGAACTGCCCCCGATGTCCACGCGATATTGCAGAGTCGCGTAAGCCAACACAACCCTACAACATCCAGAGCCCTAAGGAACTCCGGGCGAATCTCATCCACCCCCGGAGCCTTGCCACCGCGGAGCTTTTTAACCACCTCGGCGACCTCAGCACCAGAGATCGGAGAACCCGACCCAAAGTCCCCAGGCTCTGCTTCCTCAGTGGAAGACGTGCCAGTAGGATTGAGGAGGTCTTCGAAGTATTCCGCCCACCGACTCACAACATCCCGAGTTGAGGTCAGTAGCACGCCACCTCCACCATAAATGGTGTTGGTCTCGTACCTCTTTCCCCCCCTGAGACGCCGGATGGTGGACCAGAATCGCCTCGAAGCCGTACGGAAGTCATTCTCCATGGCCTCTCCGAACTCCTCCCACGCCCGAGTTTTTGCCTCAGCAACCACCCGAGCCGCATGCCGCTTGGACTGCCGGTACCTATCAGCTGCTTCCGGGGTCCCACAAGCCAAAAAGGCCCAATAGGACTCCTTCTTCAGCCTGACAGCATCCCTCACTGCCGGTGTCCACCACCGGGTTCGAGGGTTGCCACCACGACAGGCACCAACAACCTTGCGGCCACAGCTCCGATAAGCTGCCTCGACAATAGAGGCGCGGAACACGGCCCACTCGGACTCCATGTCCCCCGCCTCCCTTGGAACGTGTTCAAAGCTCTCCCGGAGGTGGGAGTTAAAGCTCCGTCTTACGGGAGACTCTGCCAGACGTTCCCAGCAGACCCTCACAATACGTTTGGGTCTGCCAGGTCTGACCGGCATCCTCCCCCACCATCGGAGCCAACTCACCACCAGGTAGTGGTCAGTTGACAGCTCCGCCCCTCTCTTCACCCGAGTGTCCAAGACATGCGGCCGCAGATCAGATGAGACGACAACAAAGTCGATCATCGAACTGCGACCTAGGGTGTCCTGGTGCCAAGAGCACATATGGACACCCTTATGCTTAAACATGGTGTTCGTTATGGACAATCCATGACGAGCACAGAAGTCCAATAACAGAACACCACTCTGGTTCAGATCAGGGGGGCCGTTCCTCCCAACCACACCCCTCCAGGTCTCACTGTCATTGCCCACGTGAGCGTTGAAGTCCCCCAGTAGAACAAGGGAGTCCCCAGGAGGCGCACTCTCCAATACCCCCTCCAAGGACTCCAAAAAGGGTGGGTAGTCTGAGCTGCCGTTTGGTGCATAGGCACAAACAACAGTCAGAGCCCGTCCCCCCACACGTAGGCGAAGGGAGGCTACCCTCTCGTTCACCGGGGTGAACCCCAACGTACAGGCACCAAGATGGGGGGCAACCAGTATGCCCACTCCTGCTCGGCGCCTCTCACCAGGGGCAACTCCAGAGTGGAAGAGTGTCCAACCCCTCTCAAGGAAACTGGTTCCAGAGCCAGAGCCATGCGTTGAGGTGAGTCCGACTATTTCTAGTCGGAACCTCTCAACCTCACACACTAGCTCAGGCTCCTTCCCCACCAGAGAGGTGACATTCCATGTCCCAATGGCCAGCTTCTGTAGCCGAGGATCAGACCGCCAGGGTCCCCGCCCTCGGCCACCACCCATCTCACATTGCACCCGACCCCTTTGGCCCCTCCCACAGGTGGTGAGCCCATGGGAAGGGGGACCCACGTCTCCTCTTCGGGCTGTGCCCGGCCGGGCTCCATGGGTAAAAGCCCGGCCACCAGGCGCTCGCCAGCGTGCCCCACCTCCGGGCCTGGCTCCAGAGTGGGGCCCCGGTGACCCGCGTCCGGGCGAGGGAAAACTTAGTCCATTAATTGTACTCATCATAGGGGTTTTTGGGCTGCACTTTGTCTGATCCCTCACCTAGGACCTGTCTGCCTTGGGTGACCCTTCTAGGGGCATGAAGCCTCTGACAACATAGCTCCTAGGATCATTGGGACACTCCAACCCCTCCACCACGGTAAGGTGGCTGCCCAGGGAGGGGAACATATTTAACCTACAACAAAAATGAATACAACAATCTGTGTTTTTTTTGTTTTTTAACAAAATGAGGAAGTCAGGACTAATGGCTACAATGAGCACGTTTTGCAGCGCACAGCTTTTCAAAGCGGGGTTTCAAGCTTGACACGGCAACTCTCAGCTCCTGCTCAATGTTTAGCTGGGACCTGTACTTGTTCTTTAGTGCAGCAACAGCAGAGAAGCCAGTCTCACAAAGATATGATGTTGCAAAAGGAATAAGAATGTCCATAGCCTTCTGTCCTAAGAGTGGATACTCCTTCTCTACACTCAGTGCCTGTGATGTGAACCTCAGTCTCAATGTGGAGTCAGATGTCAGGTCAATGAACTGGTCTTCTCTGCAGAGCTGAAACCAGTAGGAGCTGGTGCATTGAAAGGATCTCTGACCCAGTCATACTGGGAACTGTTTTCAGGGAAGTACTTTTCAAAGAATAGCATCAATGATGAAATATGCTGCTTGATGCAGGGAATCACTGAGGAGGCATCATAAATTCATTCAGGTTCTCAAATGAATCAGTATTTCCTTCATCAAGTCGCCTGCCCCCCCACATTGCAAGCTTCCGAGTGAAAGAGCTGATCTTGTCTGTGACCTGAGGAGGTGTTTATCTTTCCCTTGAAGCTGTACATTCAGTTCATTAAGCTTTCCAAATATGTCACTCAGTTAGGCCAGTTTTGTCAGGAAGTTCTCATCACTAAATTTTTCTGCAAATTTGTGCTTGTGCTCCTGAACCAAAAACACTCTTATCTCCTCTCTGAGCTCAAAAACTCTGGACAAATTGTTTCCTCTTGACAGCCACCACCGTGCTTCACTGTGAAACAGCACAGCTTGGTGTTCAGCTCCCATCTCCTCACAGATGGCAGAGAGCGGTCTGGTCTTTATAAAATTGACCACACCTATGATGTCAGTCATGATCTCATTTAATTCAGAGGACAGGTGCCTTGAAGCCAGTGCTCTGTATGACACAGTGTGTCCACTTAACTTTGGGTGAGACCTGTTTGATGAGAGCCTGAACTCCTTTCCTCATCCTGCCATGGTTTGTGCACCATCACTGCAAACTCTGATGCAGTTCTCCCATTTTAGTCCATTCTCAGTCAGGAAGCAGTCCAGGATTTTGAATAGCTCTTCAGCTGTGGCTCTGTTTTTTTACATATTTAAAAAAAGTAGATCCTCGCCCAGGGAGTTTGTCATTTCAAAACGTACAGAAGACACAAACAAGCAGTCTTTGTTGCTGTCAGTGGCTTCATCAAACTGTAGGGCAAAACGTTGTCTTTGAGTTTATCTACCAGCTGTTCTTGAAGATCATTATGTCATTTATCCGTCTGGCAACAGAGTCATTGGACTGAGGGATAGTTTTTCATTTTGCTGCACTTTTGTCATCCAGCATGACTGAGACCATGTCTAATGCTGCAGGTAGTATCAGCTCCTCCGCTATTGTGTGTGGTTTTTTACACTGAGCAATTTGGTATGCCACCTTGTAAGATGCTAACAGTGCTCGCTGGTTTTCTGACGTGGCGCTCATAAAGCGGGATGATTGTTGGCAATATTCATCACGTTTTCGATTAAAAAACTCCAACGGTTTATCAGCGTGATTGGGGTGTAATGTGGTTAAGTGACGTCTTAATTTATTAGGCTTCATGCTGTCCGCTGCCAACATTTTAAGACATAGAAGACAGCACCACTGCCCCTACTGTAGTGGATGTGCAATTACACTTTATTTGATACCATTTACTTTAAAAATGTGAATAAGAATGTTCAAAACTGGGTCACACGCACCCCGCCAGGCATCGCACTGGCACGCCCCACTATTTGAGAAGGACCAGACTCTGGTCACTGTGTAGTTTTGATGCTGCTGGACCTAACCGCTGCCTTCGACACGGTGGACCATCACATCCTCCTGTCTCGTCTGGAGAACTGGGTGGGCATTCAGGGTCCTGCTCTACAGTGGTTTAGATCCTATTTAACAGAGAGAAGCTTTTGTGTGCGTTCTGGTTCTGTGGAGTCCTCTGTAGCTCCTCTCACATGTGGAGTACCTCAGGGATCTATACTTGACCCCCTTCTGTTTTCCCTGTATTTACTACCTCTGGGATATATTCTCCGGAAACATGGCATTTCTTTTCATTTTTACGCCGATGACAGCCAAATTTATGTTCCATTGAAACAAGGTAAACAATAAATAAAACCAGCCACTAGGGAGCACAAGCCAGTGTATCTCTTGTGCCGGTCCCTGGTGAGGGTTGTGACAGGAATGGCATCCGATGTACAACACTTTTGCCAAAACCATAATGCTACTGTTAGTCGAAGACCCCGAGGAGGGAAACGTGTCAGGAGACAGAGGGAGAGGAGGAAAGTGAAGAATGTAGGACTGAGGGTTGCAACTCTAAATGTGGGGACAATGACAGACAAAGGTAGAGAGCTGGCTGACATGATGCAGAGAAGAAAGGTAGATGTTTTATGTGTCCAAGAGACCAAGTGGAAGGGCAGCAAGGCTCACAGTATTGGAGCAGGGTTTAAACTGTTTTACCATGGTGTGGATAGAAAGAGAAATGGAGTAGGGGCAGTGGCAGTTTCCTCTATAGGCGACACGGGCGGTCGCCCAGGGCGGCCTCCAGCAGGGGGCGGCAAAGAAGAAGAAGAAGGAGAGACGCTGCACCTCATTTTTTAAATTATTATAAAAATCTTTTACAACTTTTGTTTTTAACAACATAACACAGAACGCCACTACCGCCCTGCCCCTGGGCCACTCCGCCCTTCATTTATTCCCATGTCATCAGTTTAATCACCGCAGCAGCTGCGGGGGCTGCACCTCCTCCACTTTTAGTTTTGTTTTTGTTACGTGCCCGGAGGTGACATGTAAGTGCGGTCAGTGGTGCAGAGAAGAGAAGAATTAAAAAGAGAAAGGCTCTGGAAACAGACGCAGCTAAATGTGCAAACATTGACACATTTTTCACTCCAACAGCTGCAGTTTGTAAATGAGACGGTCAAACAGGTGAGACATGATGATGATGAACTTTGCTGCAAAACACCGTTCAAGTTAATTATGAAGTCAATGAATTTTGTGGTGTGTGGTATTGTGACATAACATACTGTTATATCATTTAAATAATATTATATGAGTCTGGTGAAGACCTGCTCTATATGAAAAGTGCCCTGAGCTTTTAGATGATTCAACCCTTTAATGAAATTGGCCTGAATTGATCATAAGTCTTTGTAAAAAGGGGAGATTTGTGTTGAGTTATGACAATTTTTTAAACGTGATTTAGTGTCAGGAGTGATGAGGGGATTGTTCCTGTCAGTATTGTAGTAATATAGGACGGGGTCAGTTTACTGACTTACCTATATTTTAGATGTATAAATTGGCAGGGTTTAGACTGACACAAAAATACATCATTAATTAAACGGGTTCTCTCTTTTTCAGCTTAATACCAATAATTCTATACCTTGACCAGATGTAATTCACAGGAAACGTTAAACTTATGTTGGCACAGCAGGACTGGACCATTTATTTAACAGAATTGTAAATTACATCACACATTTGTACATGATTGGTTGATTATTTTTCCTATAATTAACTTCAGCACAGATGAAATATAGGAACAACAGAACAGTGAAGGATGATATTTTACTCATTTCTGCAGGTACATTAACTTAGTTTCTGGCTTAGGAAGATAAAGGTTTAGGAGGAAGTAAATGGAGGAAAAGAAGTTAAGAGTCAGGGAGTTATCTTGATGTGTTTAACCAGAAGCATGGCAGCTCTCCGGCTGAACTCGGCTACACGTTGGTACCCTTGGCAAAGCATTTGACGACTTTTACCTCGTGAAGATGGTCAGTCTCCCTCGGTCCAGTTTGGTCAGTTCGTTTACCATTCTCAGCGTCTCCAGACGTGCGCCTTGACTCGAACCGAAAGTAACGGCAGCTCCTGGTGTTGTTTTCAAGATAAGACGTTCCTTAAAGGAATGTCAATAAAAGAGAGCTTTTTCAGCTGTTGAAGATGACTTATAACTTGGCATGTTATAAGCCTTTAACTGAATGACGTGGTCATTAGCGTGTTGACCAGACGATCATCAATTCTTTGGGGAACCTCATGGCATTGAGGTCCTCAGCAAACTCCGTCAGTTCCAGCAAAAGCTTAGAACTTTAAGGAAGGATCTGTGATCAGTGACTTGTTGTTTCCCCATTGGTCCAAACGAACCAGTGGGATGAAGGTCACTCGGATATCAGTTTTTAGAACAGAGAAGAAGTTGTTTAGAATGAAGAGAGAGAAACAGATTGACTGGAGCCAGCTTCATAAAACAACTGATTGAAACTGCATTCTAACTTCTAACAAAACTGATCGAGTTCAGTCTGACATTAATTCACTTTCAACGTTTGATTCATCATATGAAGAAGTGATCATTATTTTGAAATAACATTGGATTTCCAACTTGAATTAAACAGTTTGAATTAAACAGTCTTTGACTTAACAAACATTGAATTCAATAATGCTTATACAAGTAACACAAGGTTATTCATTAACACAAAAATAGAGGAATAAGAGAGTCTCTTATGACTTATTGTGTTTTGATTCAAAATAATGTAATAAAATAGTGTTAATGTCCTTTTTCTGAGAGTATCAGTGAAAAGGTGTCACTGGGACAGTTCAAGTATCAGAACGGGCATGGTCATGCCCACTACATCTCCCCCCTTTTGGAAGTCATCGCCAGTCCTTGGGGATGGGGTCCAACACGAAAGGAAACCTTGAACTGTCTCTGATCTTGAAGTAATCCAGCAAGTGGAAAAAAAAATCAAAAATTATAATCCCATAAAGTTTTTGGAAATTCCATACTGTTCGTAGGTAATCCCATTGCGGTAAGCTTTTAATCCCTCGGAAAACTGAGTCTGTTAACTCTTGGAAAACAAAGTCTGTGATCCTTTGGAAAACAAAGTCTTATAATCCACAACGATAATTCCACAGCAGTAATTCCATATCGATTAGAGTTGGTGATTTCATCAGCAACAATTGTTTTTATAATCAGCATGTAGAGGGGACCCAGACAGCAAAAGTTATGTGGGCCGGATCTGGGCCAAATGTATGAAAACATTTGGCCCGCATTTGTAAAATGGATCCGGCCCGGTGTCTTTTTGTCCAACGGGCCAAAACTGGCCCGGATGTGGATTGCGGATCTGGATTGGATCTGGGCCGGAGGTGGGCCAGAAGTGCTACAAAACTACTGCATTCGGCCCAAATGCGGCCCAGATACAGAATCCTTGTTTAGTTTTTAGGCAAATTTGGGCCAGATGCGGCCCAGATGCGGCATCCTCATTTCATTTTTAGGCGGATTTGGCCCAGGTCCGGCCCAGTAGAGTAAGTCGAATCTCAAAACGCGGCCCAGATCTGGTTCAAACCCGCAATACAGATATGTACAACAGGTCTAAATAGAGCGCACACAAAATATCCACACAAGTTGTTTCTTAAAAACTGTTTATTCATGAGCAAAACGAATTAAAAAATGTTAAAAAGTTAAAATTGATAACATGATGACATAAGAACCTTAATAATAAAAGAAACTACAATTACCAGAGGTATGCATCATAAATACCATGATCTGCTTCTGTATGACAGTTTCAGTGTCCTTCAGTCATTTTAAGAGTCAGTCACAGCAGAGGAAAGCGACGTCCTCACTCATCTCAAAGTCAACTTTATTGTCAGAACTGCAATATGTACAGGACATACACAGGATTGAAATTGCGTTTCTCTCAGTCCCTCGGTGCAACAGTAACCATTTAAACACTAAAACACTGAAACATTTAATAAACATAAGCATAAAATAGTAAAAATGTAACACTGTCCTGAGTTTTTGCATAGTAGTATAAAAGTATGAAAATTTACACCAACACTAAAACTAAAACACTAAACATTAATGAACATAAGCATAAAATGAAATAATAAAAGTGTAATACTGTCCAGAGTTTTTGCATAGTAGTATAAAAAAGTATAAAAAGTATATCTGTAAAATAAACTGAAGGTTCTAGCATATGAGTTAATGTACACAGTATATGTATGTAGTAGTTGATGTTGGTACAGTATAGAGGCAAAAGTGGCATATGCAATAAGGCACATTGGGCATCCTTAAATAAGGCTGGTCAGAGAATACTGTATATGTATCAGCAGTGGTGTAGATATAAAAGTAGTGTAAATGTAAATACAGTAGTAGTAATAAATGTAAAGAGTAATAAATGTAAACAGTATTAATAAATGTAAACATTGAGTGTAAACAGTAGTATGTAAACAGTGAATGTAAACAGTATTATGACTATAGGCAGTGATGTAATACAAACAGTGCAAATATGAGAAGTAGTGCAAACTGAATGAGCACATGACCGAGAGTTTAGTGAATAACCCGTTTGATGACACAGGGTCCAGTGTTAAAATCTTTGTGTTGTGTGATAATGTGTGAGAAAGTTTTTTGTGTTAAGGCAGTTCAAATGGGAGGGGAGGCAGAGCAGGCAGAGTGTTTAGCATCCTGACTGCCTGATGAACAGAGCTGTCTCTCAGTCTGCTGGTTCGAGCCTGGAGACTCCTCAGTCTCCTCCCTGATGGCAGCAGTCTGAAGCAGCTGTGTAGTGGGTGTGTGGGATCACCTGCCATGCAGTGGGCTTTCCGAGTGAGGCGTTTGCTGTGTAAGTCCTGCAGTGAGGGCAAGGAGGTGCCGACGATCTTCTCAGCTGCTCTCACGATGCGCTGGAGGCTCTTGCGGCAGGATGCAGTACATGCACCAAACCACACAGTGATGCAGCTGGTCAGGACACTTTCTATGGCACCTCTGTAGAAGGTGCACATGATGGGGGTTGAAGCTCCAGCCCTTTTCAGCTTGCGGAGAAAGTAGAGGCGCTGGTGAGCCTTCTTTGCCAGTGCTGCAGTGTTCCTGCTCCAGGACAGGTCCTTTGAGACGTGCACTCCCAGGAACTTGGTGCTGTCCACTCTCTCCACTGCGGTGCTGTTGATGGTCAGAGGGGCATGTTGGGCATCCCTCTTCCTGAAGTCCACAACAATCTCCTTTGTCTTCTCCACGTTGAGAGTGAGATTGTTGTGTCCGCACCACAAGGCCAGGCGGCTCACCTCGTTCCTGTAGTCCGTCTCATCGTTGTTGCTGATGAGACCTACCACTGTTTCGTCCGCAAACTTGATGAAGTGGTCATCTGTGATTAATCTCCAGATGCAGGACCGTCTGTGGCAGTAGTAGATTCACCTTAGCACTTTGTGGAAGATGTGAGGTTTCCTCATTGCTAGCAACATTAGCATTTGGAGGTCAGACAGGAGCCTAAGAAAAGCACAAAGAAAAACAAGATTATAACCAGGCAATACCAAAAAACAATATAATAAAACAAAAACAAACAAACATAAGAAATTGTCATAACTTACGTGTGCATGTAGTCAGCTGGAGGCTCTCAACACATTTAGTCAAGTATTAGAGAATTCAGTGAGGCCTAGGTCAGAGGATATGGACATCAGAGATTGTAAAATAAATTAAAATCATGCAGGTAACAATTAATGGAGAACCCCAACTGACATAATTAGAAGTAAAAGCCAAAATACTGTATATAA
This sequence comes from Garcialebias charrua, assembly GCA_038048925.1. Lineage (NCBI taxonomy): Eukaryota > Metazoa > Chordata > Actinopteri > Cyprinodontiformes > Rivulidae > Garcialebias > Garcialebias charrua. Next base: position 1,979 of record JBBPBX010022939.1, on the reverse strand, counting down.
AAGGACCAATAAATACATTTGAAATGCATCAATTAAATTAAAAAAGGAGAACTTTACCTCATGTTTTATAATTTAATTTACCTTCATATTTATTTTTTCTGCTTAGTTCCAATAAACTTTACATTTTACATTTTACTGTTTTTAAAAACATATTTTTGTGTTCCTTTTTACTTGTATGTGCATTTGTGCCTCCCAATATTTATATTGTAAGTATTTATTTATTTTATATTTATTCCCCCAAAAGTCTTTTTATTTCCATGTGTTTTTACACCACTACTCCACTTCTATTGGTCAAAAAAACAGGAAGGAGCAGGATCCATGTGTAGATCTACTGTGCATGAAGCAGAAATGCATAAGGTAAAGTCAAAACAGGAGACATAGAAATGCAAGACCCATTTAAAAAAGAAAAACTTGTGGGGAAAAAATATAAACAATAATTGAATATAAACATTAAAAGGCACAAATGCATCTACAAGAAAAACAAAAATATATATTTTAAAAATACAGTAAAATGTATTATAATTATAAGCAGAAATATATAATTTATTGGAACTAACCTGGAAAATAAAAAGGTTGACCTTTGTCACCGATTCTGTTCATAACTTTTATGGACAGAATTTCTAGGCGCAGCCAAGGTGTGCCCCAAGTGGAGGAGTTTAAGTATCTCGGGATCTTGTTCACGAATGAGGGAAAACTGGAGCGTGAGATCGATAGACGGATAGGTGCAGCGTCCGCAGTGAAGCGGGTGCTGTACCGGTCTGTCGTGGTGAAGAGAGAGCTGAGTCAAAAGGCAAAGCTCTCAATTTACCGATCGATCTACGTTCCCACCCTCATCTATGGTCGTGAGCTTTGGGTTATGACCGAAAGAACGAGATCTCGGATACAAGCGGACGCCTCCCTGGTGAGGTGTTCCGGGCATGTCCCACCGGGAGGAGACCCAGAGGAAGACCCAGGACACGCTGGAGGGACTATGTTTCTCGGCTGGCCTGGGAACGCCTTGGGATTCCCCCAGAGGAGCTGCTCCAAGTGGCTGGGGAGAGGGAAGTCTGGGCCTCCCTACTTAGGCTGCTACCCCCGCGACCCGACCCCGGATAAGCGGAAGAAAATGGATGGATGGATGGATGAAATTATATAACATGAAGTAAATTTCTCCTTTGTAATTTAATTGGTGCATTTTTTGTGTATTTATTAATTTATCAGTCCATATACAGTACATGCTTTTACTTCTAATTATGTCAGTTTTGATCTTCCATAACAATGAACATACCAAACAATGAAGAAAAAAAAACTAAAGTAGTCAGCACTTACCCATTACAGGGTTGGCCTCACAGGTACTTCTTTGTGTACAACTGGATCCAGAAGCTTTAGGTATTTTTCTCCCAGACTAGCCAAGGGGAAAAAAAAGACAATGTAGTACTGAAATGTGTGTGTATACAGTATTTAAATGTTAAAATTTACAGATTATACCTGACAACAGGTCCAGAGGAAAATGTTGGAGCAGGTAGGTGGGAGACCTTTAAAACAAAAGTACATTTACTCTTAAAGTACAAATACATTTTTTAGCATATATGATTGATTGACTTTACCTGATCTAGTCAACACTTACCTGTTCAGGGAGTGGCTCAGGGATATGTCTTTATGTACAACTGGATCCAGCAGCTCTTGGGTCTTTTTTCTCCAAGACAAGTTGGTAAATTGACAGAAACGTCCAAGGAACAAACCAATTAAATACTGAAAGAAAAAAAACACACACACACATATATATGCACTTTATTCTTTTAGGTTAGGTACAAGTACATGTTGTGACATCTGACTAATCAACTTCACTTACCTAAAAGTAACATGCAAATCAAGCACATGGCCAGCACTTCAAATTGTGTCCCGCATTACTGGAAAAGAAGAATATTTCATTTATATTTGCAAATAATAATGAAGGTTAAAAGAATTATGAACACACACACACATTTATATGTTAGTTT
>JBBPBX010022938.1:13039-40965 GCA_038048925.1 Garcialebias charrua | reverse complement strand
TTTTAATCTATCCAATGCTTTTTTTGATGTGTTTATTAATTTATTTTTATTTCTGGGAATTATCTTATCAATATCAGTATTTATATAAGTTATGAAAATTGGTAAGTGATCACTTATATCTGTCATCAAAATACCACTTGTCATAACCCCATTAATGATATTTGTAAAAAAGTTATCAATTGTAGTTGCACTGTGAGATGTAATTCTTGTCGGGTTGTTAATTAAAGGGAATAAACTCAAACTATACATTGAATCTGTAAATATGTTGTGGTTATTTGAATCAGTTATGTTTCCAAGATCAATATTAAAATCTCCACATAAAATAACATTTTTGTTACAGGTCTTAACTAGTAGTTCATTTAGTTTGTCCGTGAATAATTCTATTCTTGATCCTGGAGATCGGTATACACAACTTATTATTATATTTTTACTAATAGTATTTATTATTTCTATTGTTATAATTTCCATTATATCATCGACAACTAATGACATTTCACTATGCAATCTGCACTGTAAATCAGAGTTGACAAATAAAGCCACTCCTCCACCTCTTTTATTTTTTCTATTCATGTAATATATTTCATATCCCTCAATGTAAGCGTTTTGTATATTTCCATCATTTAACCATGTTTCGGACAGTGCTATGATTGTAAAAGGTGTGTTAAATTTTTTTAAGTATTCTTGTATTTCAGAAATTTTTGTATTCAGACTTCTACAGTTAAGATGAATTATTGAAAGAGTCCCATTTGCCGTAGCAATTTTGTTATACTGTTCAATATTATAATATTCACTGTTTTTTATGGTTGGAAAAAGATTTCTATTAATGACATCATCGACATTATATATTTTAAATTCTAATTCATCATGCGTTTCCATCATTTGATGTTATTGTTTGCCATGATGTTTATTTTATTGATTTTATGTGTAAGAAGTTTCATGACTTGTTTTTTATTTCATTACACGGGCTCATCTCAATCTTTCCAAGTCATTCAACTCTCTTATCATTTTAGCCTGTTGTCCTTCTTTTTCAATAACCCAAATTTTACCGTTTCTCGTCCATGTTGAAAATATATTTTTTTGTTTCTTTAACAACCTTGCCTCGCGAGCAAGGTTACCATTTTTCTTTGTTAAATGTTCGTTTATATAGACTCTTGTTCCTTTTAATTTTCTGGTCTGCATCAATACATTGTTTCGAGATTTTCTGCTGATAAATCTTACTACTATTACTGGTTTATCCTTTTGGATAATGGAAAGTTATTTGCAAAAAAAAGGAGTGATGTAATGTATACAGCAGTGTTCGTGCATGTATATTACAGAGTGCCAGTGAACGTACCGCGAGAGAGAGCGTGACATAGGCGCGTAGGTTCGGGTGTGAAAGTAGAAAGTGCAGAGAACGGAGCGGTGAAGGATCGTGTAGCCTGTTAAATGTATTTGTGCAGCTTAGACAATAAAGCAATGTCTGCTACAAACCAGCATGGTTATTGAGCGTGCAAAGAAACATCACAGTTATTTTAGTTCACCTTTCATCCAGCTGTGGAAACACCTTAGTTTGCTGTGGAATCTTACAAGATATACATCACTCATATTATTATAATCATAATACTGTAATTATACATTTCAGTAATCTTAGAACATAAAGGATTACAATTCATATAATCATATATGTTTGATTCGTTTTACAAGAGATTATCATTTCAATTACTATGTTAAATGCTTTAAAAACTCTCCTGCTACAAAGTTCTCTTTCTCTAACATATCTGTGTGAAAAGTGTGCATGCCCTGTTCTGTGTGTGAATGTATGTGTGTGTGTATGTGTGTGTGTGTGTACTATACTTCTTTATCTGGTAAGTGGCCTCAGTGTGTTTCTCTGTGTATGTGCATGTCTGTGTGTTTATGTAGGCCTGCGTGTGTGTTCGTGTCTGGTTCTGTGTGTGTGCATGTGCATGTGTGTGGGGCCTTCGTGTGTCTTGCTGTGTGTTTCTGTACTAGCCTGTGTGTTGGTCTGTGTATTTTTTTCTGTAAGCACTGATCTTTTCTGAGGGGGAGACTGAGACACATTTCGCAGGGACGCAGCTGGAGAGGACGCTGGCATGATGTCGCCGCTTCTCCACGCTAAATAGTTCTTTTACTGTTGCTATTTTTTTATTTTATTTTTTTGGACATTTTTTAGGACATTTATCTGGACTTATTTTGCTCAGTGGTTTTTTAATAAGGACTTTACGGACAGCTTAGTTAGTAACTTCCTAACCGGAATGTTGGGCTGTCTGCCTCCTGTCACTGCAGTTTTTGTGTTTTGCTTACCTGCTGCTTCTGTCAACCTCCTGTGTCATCTGGACTGTTCTGGACTTTCTCCTGTGCTCCTCTTCAAGTGATGCTCAACCGAGTTACATCTCACTGCTTCTCTCTCGGAGCCGTGGGTCTGCTGTTAGCGGCTAGCTCTGTGCTAGCTTCCCCCGGTTTGGCTGGTGTGATGTTGACCTACTCCGCTTCGCAGCTGCTTGGACTTAACAACTGCTCCATTCCACCTTCTGTTCCCATCATCAAACAACTGGGACTTCTGCGTAGACCTCGTTACATCCATAGAGGCTCGCGAAGGAAATCCATTTACTCTCGCTCTGAATTAATTCCGTGCGGGAGACGTGTCGCACCTCGACTACGTCATCAGAACGCTGCGTCTGTAGTCCCTTGTAGTCCACAGCGCCCAAAGTGGCAAGGAAAACGTGGAGTGGACTTCAGTCTGCTGAAACCGGTTCAAAAGGCTCCTACACCAACCAGCATTAAAATAGAACTTTTCAATGTACAATCACTATCGAACAAATCATGTTTAATTCATGACCACATTCTGGAGAAGGACCTGGACCTCATGTGCCTCACAGAGACTTGGCATCAACCAGACGTGTTCAGTTCTCTGAATGAAGCTTGTCCCTCTGGATACAATTATCTACAGAGAGCCCGCTGCACTGGCCGCGGTGGTGGTTTGGCTGTAATCTACCGCAGTAATTTAAAATTGTCACATCTGTCTTCTCATAATTTTTCCTCTTTCGAATGTTTGGCCTTCAATTTCAAAGCCCCACTCCTGATGAACGTTATATTGATTTATAGACCTCCCAAACCGCATGTTTCATTTAACTCAGAAATGCATGACCTCCTCACCTTTTTCTGCACCTCCCCTGTAAAAACTATTTTTCTTGGCGATCTAAATATCCACATGGACAATTCCTCTTCCCCTCTGGCTACAGATTTTAAGTCTCTTTTGGAATCTCTCAACCTCACCCAACATGTGGACGCCCCTACGCACAACAGGGGGCATACTCTGGATTTGGTGATTACAGACACTGTACTCAATAACTTGTCTGTATATGACCTGGGTGTCTCAGACCACAGGGTCATCTCCCTGGAAGTGCCTTCAACTTCGCCTTCTTCTAACCCAAAACGACCCATCCAGTTCCGTGACTATAAAAACATCTCCCCTGATGTTTTGTCTGCTGATCTTCACGCCCTGACCGCCGTCAATCACTCATCTGCAGATGACTCTGTGAATTATTACAACCAATCTCTCCAGGAGCTTCTGGACCTACATGCTCCCTTGAAGACAAGACTGGTGTCTTTCTCCCGTTCAGCCCCCTGGTACACTGGTGAGCTGCGCAGGATGAAGGCAACTGGCCGTGCTATTGAGAGACGTGTAAAATCATCTGGTCTCTCGGTACATAAGCAAGCGTACAAAGAACATCAGAAAGCGTACGCCTATTCTCTTAAAGAAGCACGCTCCAAATATTACTCCAACATCATCAACACCTGCCCTGGAAACTCTAAACAGCTCTTCTCCACAATAACTCATCTGCTTAATCCCATTAAACAAAATCATGAGGACTCTGTTCAAAAATGCGACCTGTTCCTCTCATCATTTAAAAACAAAGTTAACACTATCAGATCCCAGCTCCACAACCTCCCTGACCTTAGTGTGCCATCTACCCATCTGCTTTCTGGGACCCTGAGCAGCTTTGATGAAGTTGTTCAGAGTGAGGTAGAGACCATCCTCAAGAAAATGAAGCCTTCATCCTGCGCCCTGGATCCCTTCCCCTCATCTCTCATAAAATCCAATCACTCTGCAATTAGCCCATTAATCACACAAATAATAAACAAGTCTCTACAATCTGGTCATGTTCCACTGCCTCTAAAAACTGCCATCATTAGGCCTCTTCTGAAAAAATCTAATTTGGATCCCGACATTTTTTCAAATTACCGGCCAATTTCCCACCTCCCATTTCTGTCCAAAGTGCTGGAGAAAGCAGTTGCTGCTCAGCTGCAGGAACACCTACAGCAACACTCTCTGTATGAGAAGTTCCAGTCTGGATTCAGAGCAGCTCACAGTACTGAGACTGCATTGTTGAGAGTAACGAATGATGTCCTCATGGCTGCTGACACTGGTTCTCCCTCCATCCTTGTCCTCCTTGACCTCACTGCAGCCTTCGACACTGTGGACCATAGTATCCTCCTCCACCGTCTTCATGTGGAGGTCGGTCTCTGTGACACTGTCCTGGACTGGTTCAGATCTTTCCTCTCCAATAGGCTGGAATGTGTCAGTCTTGGCAATGCCACTTCCCAGACAGTCGGTGTCTCCTGTGGTGTACCTCAGGGGTCAGTTCTGGGGCCCCTGCTGTTTTCCCTTTACATGCTGCCTTTGGGTCAAATTATTAATCAGTTCAACATTTCCTTTCACTGCTATGCCGACGACACACAACTTTACATCAGGACTGGAGCATCATCATCATCCCTATCTCCATCTTCACTCACTGCTCTCACTGCACTCACTGCTCTCTCTGCCTGCCTGGAGGAAATAAAGGCATGGATGAATCAAAACTTTCTTCAACTGAACTGCTCCAAGACCGAGGCCATATTGATTGGCACCCCTCACCAGATACAAGCATCAACTTTAACAACAATCTCCTTCTCTGGTCAAGACATCCCCCTCTCCACCTCTGTTACAAATCTTGGAATAAAAATGGACTCTCATCTCACATTTGAAAATCACATTAAGCATCTGTTTAAAACCTGCTTCTTCCATCTTCGAAACATCTCCAGACTTCGCCCATCTCTGACTTTTTCTGATGCTGAGAAACTCGTCCATGCCTTTGTCTCCTCCAGGCTCGACTACTGCAACTCCCTGTTTATTGGTATCCCTGGCAAAAACATTCAGAAGCTTCAATATATTCAAAACAGTGCAGCTAGGATTCTGTTGAGAGTTCGCAAATTTGATCATATTACACCCATTCTCCATAACCTCCATTGGCTTCCTGTCACCTACAGAATTCAATATAAAACTGCTCTCATTACCCATCAATGCTTGCACGGCACTTCACCTGACTATCTAAAGGACATTCTTGCACCATATTCATCCACCCGGTCTCTACGGTCACAGAACAGTAATTTACTTCATATTCCTCGGACCAAATTGAGGACCATGGGAGACCGAGCATTCTGTGTGGCTGCCCCCCGCCTGTGGAACTCCCTCCCTGATGACCTGAGAGCTCCACAGTCACTGGTTGACTTTAAAAGCGGCATTAAGACTTTTCTTTTTAAGCAAGCCTATTCTGCCTCCACATGATTTTATCTTTGATCTTAGCTGTTATCTTTATTGATTTTACTAGATTTTATCACTTGTTTTATTTTATTTATTTTTTAAGCAAGCCTAAATCTACATGATTTTATCTTTGATCTTAGTCGATATTATTGTTGATTTTATTTGATTTTATCACTTGTTTTATTTTTTATCTTTACCTTGTTACACATTGTAGCACTTTGAGATTTTTATTAATGAAAAGTGCATTACAAATTGAATTCATTATTATTATTATTATCCTGCTTTCTGGGCCTGTGTACTGGTAATTTTATTGCGTGTTGTGCTGATGTTTGTATGAGGTTGTGAAAGGTGTATGTGTTGGGTATGTGTGTGGGTGAGGCCTCTCCAGGCTTTTAATCAGAGTCATATCACAGTCTGGTTTCATCAATAAAGTATTTTTTACTCCCTATCTATTGACACCCCCTTCTTGAAACCAGACTGCACCCTCGATCAAGTCCCAAGTTAATATGCTGGTGAAGATTCTCAGTCATCCAGGACATGATAAATCAAAAAGGCGTTCAATTCAGGATCAACTGGACTTTATTTGTAACAGAAAACGTTTCGACTTCTGTCCAGAAGTCTTTTTCAATTCTGAATGGAAGCTGTGAGAACGAGAAGTTTTATACAGGCTTACAAGTCAATAACACATACATGTAAATTGACAGATCACACCTTAACAGTAGGGAGTCCCTTGAAGTCTCTGACAGAAAACACAACTAATCACAGCTGAGGTAACACATACATGTAAATTGACAGAACACACCTTAACAGGGAACTCCCTACTGTTAAGGTGTGTTCTGTCAATTTACATGTATGTGTTACCTCAGCTGTGATTAGTTGTGTTTTCTGTCAGAGACTTCAAGGGACTCCCTACTGTTAAGGTGTGATCTGTCAATTTACATGTATGTGTTATTGACTTGTAAGCCTGTATAAAACTTCTCGTTCTCACAGCTTCCATTCAGAATTGAAAAAGACTTCTGGACAGAAGTCGAAACGTTTCCCAAGTTAATCCTCATCGTCATCCGTGTCTTTGCTCGAGATGTCGTCGTAATCCATATTTCTCTACGCTTTGTCAGGTAGCATAGGATCCTCGGTATCACTGGACCCTAGACTGCTGTTCGCTTCTTCCCAAGAATTCATTACGGTGTAGTCATTCTGGTCGGATCCATATGTGCTACCAAACAAAGGTGAGGTCATCTCTTGAAATCTTGAAGTGGTCAGTGATCCTTCGTTCTCCCTTGTTGATCGAGCATAAGGAGCAACATTCTCACTGGCATGAGACATTGGGGTTTCAGCACTCATAGGTGACCCAATAGGTGTCATGAGATCTATTATAAGTAGGGGTGTTGATCGATTAAATTTTTTTAACTAATTAATCGCATATCAGTTTTCAAATTAATCGCAATTAATCGCGATTAAACACTTTAAGGCAACTTATAATAAAGATGGATTCATTCATCAGTTAAGTCATAACCTTTATTGTTTTTACTTTCACACAGTGTTTAAAAACTGAAATAATCAAAACATTTTACTGTTTGATAAACTGTATGAATTAGTGTGAACTGAAATTTAGAACCTTACAGAACATTTCTGCTTTGTTTTAAACCACATGTATAAGATCTACTCTTCATTTATCCAGCTACTAAGGCAAACCAGTCTCTACATTACCTTCAAGGCCTTCTTGAATCGCAGTATGTTGACAGTCATCTGAAGGCTCCATGACCCTGAACATGTGGCAGAAGGCAGGCAGCACCACAGAACAGGAGATGTAGTTCTGTCCACCCAGAGTTTCTGTGACATACCTGTGAAAACACAAATTAATAAACAATACAGGTAATCAGGTCTTTCTTGTAAATGAGTCCTTGAGGCTCATTGAGACTAACTTGTGTAAGTAAAGGTTGACTGAAAAAAAATCATTAGAGCTTTTATTTAATTTCTTTATTCATTCATTTAGATTAAAAAAGCAAATTCATCAAAAAGAAAAACACTGAATGAAAAGGGAGCAGAAAGAAGAATTATATTTTATTTTTTAACACACTTGGTTTGTTTATTTACACAGCTTAACTGACCCACTGACTTAACCAATATCAACTTAACTACAAAGAAAAAGAAATAAAACCGTACCTGCATGGCTCAGGTAGCTCCTCCAACTTTTTCAGCTCTCCCTCCAAGCTCAGCTTCTCATTCTGTTCCATCCATCCATTATCTTCAACTGCTTCTTCCTTTTTGGGTCACTGGTGCACATATCTGTCTTATCAGGTTCTGTAAGCAGGGGGATTTCACTGTCTGTCCCGAGCGTTGTTGTTATTTTTCTTCTCAATGTTCCATTCGTGTGCGACCGTCTGGATGTGCAGCGCGCACAGTGGCGCTCGGTAGATTTACTCACAGTTAAAACAAAGGAGTGCAGGCTCCAGCTGTCATCAATAAAGTGAGCCGTGACGCCCAAATAGTTCTCATTGGTAGCAGAAGTCCAGTGATCGCATGTGAGTACAGGTACGGTGCCTGCGCTAACAGCGTTAGCGAGCGGAAACCGGAAGTGACTCGGTTCGGCATCCGGGGGGAGCTTTTCAAAATAATCGTTGCGTTATTTTATTTTAACGCGTCATAATAAATAAAATAACGCAAATAATTAACGCGCTAAATTCGACACCATTAATTATAAGACATCCTTCTGGCGAGTAGGCAGCATTTCCATCTATCACCTGCTATTGCGGTGGTGTTGGCATTGGGTCTTCAGGAGTCAGGCTCGACTCTTCTGGTTTTTTTAGATTCAGGTTGTCAGGTCTTTCGGGCTCAGTTGGGCCTGTTGTATCAGGACTGACGGGACTAGGGACATGTGATCCAGTAGGGCTGGGCATGTCCGGGCTAGTGGGTGTGTATGATAGACTTAAGAGATCAGGGACTTCCAAACCATCGGGGAACAGAATGGCTGCGTCTCAATTCAGGGGCTGCGTCCTCATGAGGACCCAGCCTAGCTGGGCCGAGTAGGCCACGCACTCACAAGACCGGGTGGGCTGAGCGAAACTGCTGAAATGGGACGGTCTAGCCTTCAGGTTTGCCGGCCTTGAAGTGGGTGGGGCGTTCTCTTGAAGTGGGTGGGAAGTTCTTGTGTGCGCGCTTTGTGTGTGTGGAAAGAGAAGGGACGCCGCTAAAATATATTAGTTAGCTGAATACATGTATATATATTAGTGTTTCTGAGTTTACTGTTTGTTAAGAACTGATTACAAATCAGCTTATAAGGGGCGATCTGTTAAAACCCAGAGTGGACCTACAAAAAGCAAGTTGTCCAGTAGCTCAATTGGTTAATCAACCTGCGGTTGGTGCAGAGATACTTTTCTCGAAGCTGGTTCGAATCTCACTCGGTACGGTTAAAACTTATTTTACGTTTGTCTTTTATTGGATAAAAAAATGAGGACTGAGATTAAAAGGAAGGAGTTTGTGAAACTCCTTTTTTTATCCAATAAAAGACAAACGTAAAATAAGTTTTAACCGTACCGAGTGAGATTCGAACCAGCTTCGAGAAAAGTATCTCTGCACCAATCGCAGGTTGATTTACCAACTGAGCTACTGGACAACTTGCATTTTGTAGGTCCACTCTGGGTTTTAAAAGATTGCCCCTCAGAAAATCCTTGCTACGCACGTGTAAAATAATCTGATTTGTAATCAGTTCTTCAAAAACAGTAAACTCAGAAACACTAATATACTGTATATTCAGCTAACACATTTTTTTGTCATTTCTGTAGTAAAATTTTAATGAGATATATTCGAGCTGAGGTTGTTTGAGATGACTAAATAAAGGTTGAATGAATATTCGCGCTGAGGTTGTTGTTAACCCTAGGATGCATGAACGACCAATACCTACATTCTTCCATGAGTGGGGTCAAAAATGACCCCAATTAGAATCAATGTGTTTTTGCAATGAATTTAAATGATGTCTTTAATTTTGGTTAAAGGCAGTTATATTTATTATATTTGGGTCAACAAAAGACTGATTTGACATTTAATATGGTTATTCATAACTTTTTATAACATTTTTTCACACGAAATAACATCAAAAATCTTCAAAAATCATTGCTAGAATGTCCATCTGTCTGAAGGACAAAAAAGAGAATGAACATACAACCAGAACACTGTACACTCACATGTGCCCACACAAACATCTTTTCTCTATTCACTGTGCGCAGTTGTCACAAACATTTTGCTTTTGACCGTGACCATTGCACACTGGGGTACTGCATTTCCTGCACCAATTGGTGGCTTTGCGGTCTTTGTTTCTTGGACACATCTGGCACCTCTTTCTTTTCTGTTGGCCCCCTGTGCCTCTTTCCTGTTACTTGTTTGCAACTTTTGTCACTCGACATCTTCCAGTTGCTTCAGTGATGTCGGTTGGTAGGTTCAGGGTACCTTGGGTTGTGTAGAAAACTCCCAAAGAGCACACACATTGATACATTCCAGTTCTTCTCACTTCCTGCAAGAATGGTCACTCCAATGAAGGCCATGAGCTCCTCTTTGCTTAGATTTTTCCACTCTTTTCCTCTGCTTATTGCGACTCTTCTTCCCTCCATGTTTGTTCATGTCAACATATCTTCTAATAAACTATCCATCCATCCATTATCTTTTACCCGCTTCTTTCATTTTTGGGTCACGGGGGTCACCGGTGCCCATGTCCAGCAATCACTGTGCGTGGGGCAGTGTACACACTGGACGGGTTGCAAGTCCATCACAGGGCCACATAGAGACAAACCACCATTCATTCTCTCACTCACACCTAGGGTCAATTTAGAGTTACAGCCTAACATGCATGTGTTTGGTCTGTGGGAGGAAACCAGAGTACCTGGAGGGAACCCACGCATGCACGGAGAGAACATGCAAACTCCACCCAGAAAGGCACACAGATTTGAACCAGGGACCTACTCGCTGAGAGGCAGCAGCTCTACTAGTTGCACCACCGTGCTGCCCTTCTAATATACTATCAGTGATAAACTGCTTTCATGCATCTATTGGAGAGATGGTGCTAAACCCAGGTGCAGGCCCTGACTGACTTCTCAGTAAATTGTGGCTTGGTGTTAAAAGAAGCATACAGATTTTTAAAATAAGTTATATATAATATAATATATGATACTATATAATAGGTTACCTAACAGGTTTGCATTTGTTACANTTTTTATAACATTTTTTCACACGAAATAACATCAAAAATCTTCAAAAATCATTGCTAGAATGTCCATCTGTCTGAAGGACAAAAAAGAGAATGAACATACAACCAGAACACTGTACACTCACATGTGCCCACACAAACATCTTTTCTCTATTCACTGTGCGCAGTTGTCACAAACATTTTGCTTTTGACCGTGACCATTGCACACTGGGGTACTGCATTTCCTGCACCAATTGGTGGCTTTGCGGTCTTTGTTTCTTGGACACATCTGGCACCTCTTTCTTTTCTGTTGGCCCCCTGTGCCTCTTTCCTGTTACTTGTTTGCAACTTTTGTCACTCGACATCTTCCAGTTGCTTCAGTGATGTCGGTTGGTAGGTTCAGGGTACCTTGGGTTGTGTAGAAAACTCCCAAAGAGCACACACATTGATACATTCCAGTTCTTCTCACTTCCTGCAAGAATGGTCACTCCAATGAAGGCCATGAGCTCCTCTTTGCTTAGATTTTTCCACTCTTTTCCTCTGCTTATTGCGACTCTTCTTCCCTCCATGTTTGTTCATGTCAACATATCTTCTAATAAACTATCCATCCATCCATTATCTTTTACCCGCTTCTTTCATTTTTGGGTCACGGGGGTCACCGGTGCCCATGTCCAGCAATCACTGTGCGTGGGGCAGTGTACACACTGGACGGGTTGCAAGTCCATCACAGGGCCACATAGAGACAAACCACCATTCATTCTCTCACTCACACCTAGGGTCAATTTAGAGTTACAGCCTAACATGCATGTGTTTGGTCTGTGGGAGGAAACCAGAGTACCTGGAGGGAACCCACGCATGCACGGAGAGAACATGCAAACTCCACCCAGAAAGGCACACAGATTTGAACCAGGGACCTACTCGCTGAGAGGCAGCAGCTCTACTAGTTGCACCACCGTGCTGCCCTTCTAATATACTATCAGTGATAAACTGCTTTCATGCATCTATTGGAGAGATGGTGCTAAACCCAGGTGCAGGCCCTGACTGACTTCTCAGTAAATTGTGGCTTGGTGTTAAAAGAAGCATACAGATTTTTAAAATAAGTTATATATAATATAATATATGATACTATATAATAGGTTACCTAACAGGTTTGCATTTGTTACAAGGAATTATGAATACAATGAGTCTCTACACAACAAATGCAGTAATATCAGCTGGCTTACTAAACTAGTGTAATGTTAGCTAGCTTAAGTACTAACATTATGTTGTAGTTAGCTAAGAGTGTCTACTTTGTTGACCAACATGATATTCTATCACAGTAAAGTCATGGAGTTGGTAAATGCAGATAATACATGTACTTTGTATGCTGCTGTGTCAAACTGACCTCCTAGTGGTGAGACTGCAGGTATCAGATGTGTAAATGAGACAGAAAATGTATCTTGACAGTCACAGTTGGTAAGAATCAAAGGTTCCCAAAGAAAACCCTTGAGATTCTATAGGAAATGCTTGGGGTCATTTTTGACCCCACTCATGAAAAACTGGGGTAGTGACACAAAAACTGCAATTTCTGAAAATGTATAAAAACATTTAAAAAAAAATGGCTTGAAGTCACAAACATGTTTTATGAGGAATACCTGGAATATGGAAGAGTAAAAACTTTTAATTTCAGAGTTTTTGAAGAATAACAACCCTTGGGGTCATTTTTGACCCCACTTATGCATCTAAGGGTTAAAACGAGCTGATGACTCAACAACACGCAGCAACCCCAACCTTGCACGCAAAAAGTCCCCCCCCCCCGCGAAATCTCTGCTGGTGCTATGAATTCTGGGATAGCCTCCGTCTTGAAGGTTCCACGGATGTATCCTTCGATTTCGGCAGGGAGTAGGCCGCATTCCTCGGCCGCATGAGGAGGAGTCTTCAAATTGGGACAGTCCTCCACGCGGGGCAATGACGTATGCGGCTGACAAATGCGCACTCATGAGGACGCAGCCCCTGAATTGAGACACAGCCAATGTCAGGGCTGCAGGGTTCGTAAAATAAGTAAATAAGTAAACAAAATTCTATATACTAGTGTTAGGAAGGAAGGGTTAAGCGATGTTGGTTACAATGATTAATTTCTTTCTGTTTTCGGAGTCAGATTTCCAAGCCAAGGAATTCTTACTGGTTATAATTCTACGCTCGCTTCCAGAGCAGCAGGGGATGGCTCATGCCCTATCTAGAAAACAGCTGCATAGGTCATCATCCAAACAATGATAGGCGCTGTAGTACAGAGACTAGCCCAGTACAATGCAGAGCAAGTTCCCCAAATCAGACCCCATCCTATTAGGACAGCTAGTTTCAGAGACCAACTGTGTCTTTTTTGTGGCTGCAGGGCTAGGGTTTGGTACAACAAGTGTGCTAAAACTGTAATGGCCATAATTCCTTCCATTACCACGGTCACAGCTCTCCCTACTGTGTTTCCACAGCTGGACATGGACATTGATGCTGGAATGAGGGTGGCTACACCCTCGAGGGTTATCACTATGGAGTCCACTAATAGCCAGGCTGAGAGCACCACTTTTTATCTAAGCGTGGGTCTGACTCTTCCCATCAAGTTGGTGACAAACAGGGATGGCATTATCTCAGGTCTTTTGAGTATGACATGGGTTACAACCATCTTTGCGGAGGCCTGAAAGGCCACTGGCAATCGTATCAGATGCCCTTTCCCCTATCCTCCTGTGTAGCAGTAGCACATCCATGTAATTAATACTAGAAAATAGTCCACATCGCCTCGTTTAAAGGAAGTAGGACACTTTGGCCAGGAGGTCGAATTAGGCATCATGGTACCAGCTGCCCACCAAAAGTTGGTACTTATCTCGGTTAGAGGGGTATTTGTTGTCTGGTAGTCCATATCCCTCTTGATGAACAGGGCAGTAGGAGAAGGTGTACTCACAATCTTTGTGGATGCTAGAGGTGGTGTTGGGCCCAGCATGCTGGACTTGGTGTTGAGGGATTCTGGAATTATGTTTTCTGTTGCTGCTCTCTGCTGCTCCGGTGCGGAAGTGAGACTACTTCCTTGATGTTCTGGCTTTAAGCAGAGCCAGTGCCCGGTTCTGGTGGGAGTGGCTTATAGTTCCTCCCACATGGGTGGCACATGGCTTTGAGACCTTCTTGCAGGATCACACGTCCTAATAAGGCTACAGCTATCATACCAACTAAGCTTGCCAAATAAGGCCAGATCTGAATGAATAGATCGACCATCCATTCTTTGACTGTTTTTCCGCCTTCTTTGCTCACTTCACCCACACCATGTACAACTTCTGTGACTTTGTGGCCTACTGTATAGTTTACAGTTTCATACCAAGCACAGTTGTGTTCATCTCCTGTTTTGCCACACTTTTTCCAACTTTCCTCTGGGTATTGACAGGTAAGGTTTGAATATATTTGGTTTGGGCCTACCCATTCATAACCAAATATCTCTTCTCCCCTACATAAGCTTTGTCTCACTGCATATCCTTCAGTCAGTGCGATAATGGACTCAGATACGAAGGGGATGATCACCCCTTGAATATGTTTTCTGGTTTTTAGTCTGTGCCCCAGGATTTTTTTCATTCATTCATTCAACCTTTATTTATACAGGCTATCCTCGTTGAGCCACAGGGACTCATTTACAAGAGGGACCTGTCTCACTCACACCCAGGGTCAATTTAGAGTTACCAATCAACCTAACATGCATGTTTTTGGACTGTGGGAGGAAACTGGAGCACCCGGAGAAAATCCACGCATGCACGGAGAGAACATGCAAACTCCACCCAGAAAGGCCCCCGGACTGGGATTTGAACCTTGGACCTTCTTGCTGAGAAGTAGCAGCTCTACCAGTTGTACCACCGTGCTGCCCAATAACGCCCAGGATCATGTTAGTACAGCTCGTGCTGTTGGGGACTGACCTTCTCCATATGTTGCTGTACTTTTTCCACACTACTTCAGCTGTGTGAGATACGTAGTCTTCTTGCCCATAATGATCTCTACAGTAATCCTTCCATCCGGGAATGTTACCACAGGGTCTAAAGGCCAAGCTAAAGGCCAAGCTAATGAGACATGTAGTTTGTTTTTTATTGCAAATCATACGTCACGGTCTGGGACTGACATATCTGTCGGGATGATACAGAACATTTGCTCATATGTCTTGCTCTTTAGAGTAGACTGTCGCTAAGAATTGGTACTTGATCCAATAATTATGAGAGAGATGCAAACAGGGGGCTACCCATACTTTTATCTCCTCCTCTTGAAATCCCCATCAGGTTCGTGTTTATCTCACTTATGATATTCGTGCCAGGACTGGAGCAATATTTTAACTGTCGTTTTGTGTTGTAATTCAGTACAATCATAATGCCAATTAGACATAACATATACTTCTGTTTCCCACAACTGAAATCGAGGGGATCCGCCGCTACTTTCCTACACTGAGTTATTAAGACTAAGGAAAATTCGTTTAGCCATACATTTGTCAATTTTATCAAAATCACCTTTGGGTGCATTAAACAGCTTATTTGGTTTTGGTACTCTCGGCACGTACATGTCTGAATAATATGGTCCCATCAGGCCTGTATGAGTCCTAGTATACCCTTCCACAAAGTCGCCCTCAAAATGGAGTACCTGTGGGGCTATCCAGACCTAGGACATTGTTTTTTTAACCAGTCCTCATACCAAGCATTACGTGGTTGGAAGACTGCAGCCCAGCTCTAATAATAGTATCTTTGATTCATTACTGATGTTATTGTCAAATAATTTTGGGATTTGCACTCACCATACAGGTTCCAATAGCAGATTGAGAGTTTCTTGAATTTATTCTCCTTACAATGTTCTATATAGGCCTGTTCTTTCTTTGTGTCTCGTTCCGGATGTACATGGTGTCTGACAGGTGGGCCTATGCCTCTATCTCCAGCTACATCTATTGGAGGTGGTGGTGTGCCTGTCTACCACGGACGGGTTGTTCCTCCAGTGGGTCATGCGTTGGGTCTTTGTTCAGTGGCATTGATTATGAGCACCTTCTTGTGTTTTACGGTGTGGACAGTCTTGACTTTGGTTAGGTTTTGATGTTCTCCAGTCCGGTTTCTTCTGATGAAAGAAGGGATTTTGTCACAGTCCAGATGAAAGTTACCCCAAAATTTCCAACGAGGAAGTATGGCTTGGCAGCTATCGTCTTTCAGTGGGGTAGGATAAATCACTTCAGCCTCCCAGTATCCTTGGTGGCGTAGTGGTTGACAACCCCAGTTACAGTGCCATTCAGGGGGTTCTTTATCTGGATGGATCCAGTTACATCTTGTTGTTCTTTTTATGTTATGATGCAGGAGCATTATCCAAATCACAATTCCCTCAGGTAGAATCAGTAGATTGTTTACCCTAAAATGGGGTTTGTCCGGCCCCATTAGGTTCTCAGCTCCCATTGCTGATACCCATTCAGTGGTGTTTTCCAACTGGTGCATCCAAGCTGGATAGCCTGCTTGACTTACTCTTTTCCAGGTCTTGGTTTAATTCTTGACAGTGTCATTTCGGTCCCATGGCACGAAGATATTTCTTTGTGTGGTGTACCAGCAGGTCATGTTTGCATATTTGGATTTCCCATGGGAGACTTTTACATGCGTCAGGCTCCATGGTCTGATTCCGGCTTGATACAAAATAACCAACAACATTGCAAAGCCTATTAACAGTACGAGTCCCCGCAGCAGGGTTCGTAGACAAGCTGCTTTATCCAAAATCGTAATCCTTGGGCATCCCTTAGGACCGGTCAGGGGTCGCTAGATCATCATAGATGCGTGATTCATTTTCATAGGTATGTGGATCATCATCGCTGTCTGAGTCACTACTGTTCCATCTTCTTCTCAGAGGAATCATGTTGGAGAGGTTTCTTTTCAAAGTCTTTGTTTCTTTTAGCTCTTTGCTTCCTTCTCGAGCGCCTGTGAGTTGTGGTCATTCGATCTTTGATGAGCTCCAGATATAGTGGAGAGGAGTGTGGCAATCTAGGTTGCAGTCCTTTCCAAACACACTTCCACTGACATACCAGTAATTCTGTAGATTCAGGCTGGGGTCCTTCCAGGTTCCATTTCTGTTGAAAATTGGGTCCCTGTATTATTTTTAATTCTGCTTTATATAGTGCTTCAAAATATTGCTCTGCTGTGGGACCCCCTTCTGCCAGGGTTTCTATTAAAACTATCAACGGCTGTCCTTTTTACATCACCGTTACCAGATACCCTTTTCTTACCCACGGGTTATGCCTGTGATAGGGCGTGCTCATCCGGGATCTTAATACTCTTATGGGTAGGTGTTGGTTTTCAATGATATATCATTCTGGTCTACTCACCCTCCCCTGGATTGTTTTCACCATGGCTGGGCTTGTAGTCCAGATCACCATTCCTCCCACTTCAAATAAGCGACTTTGGTACACTTCCCGGTAGTTAGGTCCCTATCTTAATTTGACGCTTATTCCCGCTACTGTCAGGTAAACTACGTTGAATATCCATGGTGAGGTTGGTGGACAAGGCTTATGGCGGGTTTCATAGTGGGGCAGGTATGCTGGTTTCAAGCGATACTCTTTTTGGGGTTCATCCAGCTTGGGTTGTCTGGTATATTGGTTGTTTGTGTAGAAATAGTTCTTAGTGCATTTTTTCCAGGAGACGTCATCCTCAAGTTCATCAAGCCATACTAAGTTTTCTGCTATCTTTAGGGCTGGTATTTTCGGGCCAACTTTGTTAAATTGAATCAAAATGTTTTCTGCATCTTTGTCGATTGACTTTGATTCTATGATGTCTTCCTCCGTTACTGCTCCTCTATGGGATTTTCCATGCTGCATTGTGTGAGGCGGTTTACCTTCTGCGGGTGTTCTAGGTTGCCAATGTGGTCGCATTCGACTCTCACTGGGACTTGGCCCTCTTTTCCTTCCACGCGTCCTTTGTACAGCTCCATGTAGAGAGGCGATGGGTGTGGCAATTCTGGTCACAACCCTCTCCACACCCACTTGCATTGATAGACCCCCCAACACATAGGTTCAAGCTGGGGGCCTTGCATCCCACTAAAAGGTTAATCAGATGGGTCCCCACCTCTGCGGCGCTGTTCCTCCGCCTCCCAAAGTTTCTGTCTGAACGTTTCCATGGATTTTCTTCCATATCGCACATAGTGTTCACCTCTTTCTTCCAATGTTGTTACTGTACTGACAAGTGGGTGCCCTCTGTATTATACTATCATCCTGTAAGCCATTCGTACTGGGTACTCTTCCCAATCGTTGATGGGCGTGCAGACTCAATCACATAGCATTCGTAGGGGCAGCTCTGTGTTTTCAACCACTATTTTGTTTGGGTTAGTTTCCCGGTTAGAGATGCTTATTTTCATGGCTCGGCTTGTTGTCCAAACCTCCAATTCCCCTATGGAGATCTCGCAGAAATGTGTTTGATGTGGCTCTCTGTAATTATGGCCCCATCTGATTTTGAATTGCATTCCGAGTACTTTTAAATAGACAACATTGATGATCCATGGTGTCCCCATTGAGCGGGGGTTGTATGGCAATTTCCATGAGTCTTTTGTTACTGTGTAGTCAGGGGTACACCTATGAGACTCTCTAGTTAGGTATTTGCTCCTGTAGAACATTATACATGAGCAGTAGTAAATTTTGGTTCTGTTAAAGTTTAAGGTGTAGTCTTTTCTGGGTCGATCTAACTTTACCAGTTCTTTTCATACAATTAGAGCTGGTTGATACGGTCCACTCCTGGATCATTGAATCAGCAAATTCCACACATCAGAGGGTGTCTTGTCCTCTGAATCCGAGTCATCGTAAAGCGGGCCTCTGTACTAGGACAAACATGTTTTGATGATTTTTGCAGATTTTATATTATCTCTTCCTTTCCAGATATGATTTGGACACCTCATGATTTGATTTCCTTTCCAGATATGATTTGGACACCTCAAGATTTAATACTTTTCTACCCTCTCTCCTGCTATAAGATCCCTTGATGATTCTAGCGCCCCGTAGTTCAGTTTTTAGTTGTCCATTTTCTTGCTTGTGTGTGTCACGTTCAGCGGCCACGCTGACCCATTGGCCCCTGACCCTTTAGGCCCCGCTGACCCATTGGCCCCTGACCCTTTAGGCCCCGCTGACCCATTGGCCCCTGACCCATTGGCCCCTGACCCATTAGGCCCCGCTCACCCTTTAGGCCGCTGACCCTTTAGGCCCCGCTGACCCTTTAGGCCCCGCTGACCCTTTAGCCTGACCTACTCCCTTTAGCCTGACCCTCTCCCTTAGCCTGACCTTTCCCCTTTAGCCTGACCCGCTCCCTTTAGCCTGACCCAGCCTGACCCTCTCCCTTAGCCTGACCCTGACTCCCTTCTGTCTGTCATAGTTTTTGCCCCTTCTGTCCACCCTCTCCCTTTAGCCTGACCTGCTCCCTTTAGCCTGACCTTTCCCCTTTAGCCTGACCTTTCCCCTTTAGCCTGACCCTCTCCCTTAGCCTGACCCTGACTCCCTTCTGTCTGTCATAGTTTTTGCCCCTTCTGTCCACCCTCTCCCTTTAGCCTGACCTGCTCCCTTAGCCTGACCCTTCCTATTTGTTCATCCCAGTAAGTTCATCCCAGTAATGCTTGTCACCCTCCTCTGCTCCTGTCTTCTGACCCTTCCTATTTAGTTCCTGCTCCTGTCTCTGCTCCTGTCTTCTGACCCTTCCTATTTGTTCATCCCAGTAATGCCTGTCACCCTCCTCTGCTTAGTTCATCCCAGTAATGCCTTAGTTCATCTGCACCATGCTTATGTTCTTTGTTTCTGTCCTTTCCTCAGTCTTCCTCCTCAGTCATGTCTCATAGCCACTCCTGTCAGTCAACTGTTCATCACGCCCCTTCTACCTCAGCCTAGCAATCAGTTTCATTCCTTCCACCTGTTTCCTTCCACCTGTGCAGCTCAGCATTTAAGCTCCTGCCAGCCACTGCAGTTTGCTCAGTCATTGTTGTTGAATCTTTGGTTCCAGCTCTGGTCACAGACATCACGGTCCTCTGTTTTTGCCTGCCTGCCTAAAGTCTTTGTTTGAAAGTTTTGCCGCCACGCCGGCTTTTGTTTTTGTGTTGTTTAAAAATAAATAAGTTTTATTTTTGAAATACATCTCCTGCTTCGATCATCTTGCCTGCTTTTTGGGTTCACACCTACGGATCGTGACAGAATGACTGAGCCAACTGAACCCAATGGTAAGATGATCACCTTATTCGAGTTTTTTGCCCGTGAGGCTGAGAAGACTGCCCGGAGGGAGAGAGAGGAGGAGAGGAAAGACCTGTTCAGGGGAACCCGCCTGGCTAGAAAGCCCGTTTTCTCCTGTCCACCTCAGTGGCTTCATGAGGAACCTTCAGAGGAGGAACCAGACACTGACGAGGAGTACTGGTTCCCCTCTGCGCCATGCTCACGCCACCGAGGACAGAGGAGTCGACGACGGTCTCAGCTCAGCTCTCGCTCTCAGGAGGAGCGTGGGGGGATGTTGCTGGAGGGGCAGTTCAGCCCTGATTCACCAGAGGTGCGGGAACGCTGGCAGGCTTATGTGGAGGCGAGGTACCTGTGTCCGCCCAGCCGTGAGGAGGTCCAGACGGTCGCTCCTCACACCTGCCAACCTGAGGGGGTCACTTCACCGGCTCTCTTGACTCCTCCACCACCTGCTGAAGCTTTGGCACCTCCACCTCCCACCTGTCTCACTTCTCGCCGCCGCAGAAAGAGAGGTCGCCGTGGGACCCAAACCGTCTCTCTGTCTGAGTCACCCATCCCTGCTCCTGAGGCTCCTCAGACCTCGACGTTGCCCGCTGCCGCCGCAGGGGCTTCACAGACCTTCATGCTGCCCGCTGCCGCCGCAGGGGCTTCACAGACCTTCATGCTGCCCGCTGCCGCCGCAGGGGCTTCACAGACCTTCATGCCGCCCGCTGCCGCCGCAGGGGCTTCACAGACCTCCATGACGCCCGCTGCCGCCGCAGGGGCTCCACAGACTTCCATGATGCCCGCTGCCACTGCAGGGGCTCCACAGACCTCCATGACGCCCGCTGCCGCCGCAGGGGCTCCACAGACCTCCATGACGCCCGCTGCCGCCGCAGGGGCTCCACAGACCTCCATGACGCCCGCTGCCGCCGCAGGGGCTCCACAGACCTCCATGACGCCCGCTGCCGCCGCAGGGGCTCCACAGACCTCCATGACGCCCGCTGCCGCCGCAGGGGCTCCACAGACCTCCATGACGCCCGCTGCCGCCGCAGGGGCTCCACAGACCTCCATGACGCCCGCTGCCGCCGCAGGGGCTCCACAGACCTCCATGACGCCCGCTGCCGCCGCAGGGGCTCCACAGACCTCCATGACGCCCGCTGCCGCCGCAGGGGCTCCACAGACCTCCATGACGCCCGCTGCCGCCGCAGGGGCTCCACAGACCTCCATGACGCCCGCTGCCGCCGCAGGGGCTCCACAGACCTCCATGACGCCCGCTGCCGCCGCAGGGGCTCCACAGACCTCCATGACGCCCGCTGCCGCCGCAGGGGCTCCACAGACCTCCATGACGCCCGCTGCCGCCGCAGGGGCTCCACAGACCTCCATGACGCCCGCTGCCGCCGCAGGGGCTCCACAGACCTCCATGACGCCCGCTGCCGCCGCAGGGGCTCCACAGACCTCCATGACGCCCGCTGCCGCCGCAGGGGCTCCACAGACCTCCATGACGCCCGCTGCCGCCGCAGGGGCTCCACAGACCTCCATGACGCCCGCTGCCGCCGCAGGGGCTCCACAGACCTCCATGACGCCCGTTGCTGCCGCAGGGGCTCCACAGACCTCCATGACGCCCGTTGCTGCCGCAGAGACCACTGTTATTATCCAACAGATCGAGAGACTACTTAATGCTGCTACCAAAAACCCTGATCCCCATTATAAACTCAAGACATATTCCATCATGGAACATTTAATTACAACCAGTGGTTTCACGCCAAACCCAGGCCTCACTCGACTAATGACTTTTGTTAAGGCTACAAGTAAAGGATTAGCCTCCTTATTGTCTACTGCTGAGCCTGAATCCTCCACGTCGCCCGCTGCTGCTGCTGCAGACGAGGCCCCACAGCTCTTCACGTCGGCTGCTGAGGAGGAGGCCCCACAGCTCTTCACGTCGGCTGCTGAGGAGGAGGCCCCACAGCTCTTCACGTCGGCTGCTGAGGAGGAGGCCCCACAGCTCTGTGCCATGGGTTCTGATCCCGTCACTGAGGCCTCATCGTTGGCACCCAACCACGCATCGGCTGCGGCAGGACTCCCATCTGGCTCAGCAGCTGCCAGCACCGCCCCTTCTGGCTCAGCAGCTGCCAGCATCGCCCCCTCTGGCCCAGCAGCTGCCAGCACCGCCCCTTCTGGCTCAGCAGCTGCCAGCACCGCCCTCTCTGACCCACCGGCTGTCAGCACCGCCCTCTCTGACCCACCGGCTGTCAGCACCGCCCTCTCTGACCCACCGGCTGTCAGCACCGCCCTCTCTGACCCACCGGCTGTCAGCACCGCCCTCTCTGACCCACCGGCTGTCAGCACCGCCCTCTCTGACCCACCGGCTGTCAGCACCGCCCTCTCTGACCCACCGGCTGTCAGCACCGCCCTCTCTGACCCACCGGCTGTCAGCACCGCCCTCTCTGACCCACCGGCTGTCAGCACCGCCCTCTCTGACCCACCGGCTGTCAGCACCGCCCTCTCTGACCCACCGGCTGTCAGCACCGCCCTCTCTGACCCACCGGCTGTCAGCACCGCCCTCTCTGACCCACCGGCTGTCAGCACCGCCCTCTCTGACCCACCGGCTGTCAGCACCGCCCTCTCTGACCCACCGGCTGTCAGCACCGCCCTCTCTGACCCACCGGCTGTCAGCACCGCCCTCTCTGACCCACCGGCTGTCAGCACCGCCCTCTCTGACCCACCGGCTGCCATCGTCTCCCTCTCTGACCCACCGGCTGCCTTCATCGCCCTCTCTGACCCAGTGGCTGTCAGCATCGCTCTCTCTGGCCCGGTTCTGCCCTGCTTCGAACTCTGGCTTGGCTCTGGACGTCCGCCCGAACCCTGGTCCCGCTCTGGGAGGTCCCCGGGACGTCCGCCTGACCTTTGGCCTCGCTCTGGACGGCCCCCGGGCTGTCCCTTGTTTTGCACGTAGCCCAGGGCCGTGTATGTGTATTCGTGTTTTGGTTTTTCCTTGCTCCCAGGTTTGGTCCTGTCGGTTTTTTGTTTAGGTTTTTTGCCCTCTGTCCTTGTGTTTGCCCCCTCCCCCCGCCCTGTTCTGGCTTGGGTTCCTGTTTTTCTGGATGGTCCGTCAGGATGCCGGACCTTAACGGGGGGGCTATGTCACGTTCAGCGGCCCCGCTGACCCATTGGCCCCTGACCCTTTAGGCCCCGCTGACCCATTGGCCCCTGACCCTTTAGGCCCCGCTGACCCATTGGCCCCTGACCCATTGACCCCTGACCCATTGGCCCCTGACCCATTAGGCCCCGCTCACCCTTTAGGCCGCTGACCCTTTAGGCCCCGCTGACCCTTTAGGCCCCGCTGACCCTTTAGGCCCCGCTGACCCTTTAGCCTGACCTACTCCCTTTAGCCTGACCCTCTCCCTTAGCCTGACCTTTCCCCTTTAGCCTGACCCGCTCCCTTTAGCCTGACCCAGCCTGACCCTCTCCCTTAGCCTGACCCTGACTCCCTTCTGTCTGTCATAGTTTTTGCCCCTTCTGTCCACCCTCTCCCTTTAGCCTGACCTGCTCCCTTAGCCTGACCCTTCCTATTTGTTCATCCCAGTAAGTTCATCCCAGTAATGCTTGTCACCCTCCTCTGCTCCTGTCTTCTGACCCTTCCTATTTAGTTCCTGCTCCTGTCTCTGCTCCTGTCTTCTGACCCTTCCTATTTGTTCATCCCAGTAATGCCTGTCACCCTCCTCTGCTTAGTTCATCCCAGTAATGCCTTAGTTCATCTGCACCATGCTTATGTTCTTTGTTTCTGTCCTTTCCTCAGTCTTCCTCCTCAGTCATGTCTCACAGCCACTCCTGTCAGTCAACTGTTCACCACGCCCCTTCTACCTCAGCCTAGCAATCAGTTTCATTCCTTCCACCTGTTTCCTTCCACCTGTGCAGCTCAGCATTTAAGCTCCTGCCAGCCACTGCAGTTTGCTCAGTCATTGTTGTTGAATCTTTGGTTCCAGCTCTGGTCACAGACATCACGGTCCTCTGTTTTTGCCTGCCTGCCTAAAGTCTTTGTTTGAAAGTTTTGCCGCCACGCCGGCTTTTGTTTTTGTGTTGTTTAAAAATAAATAAGTTTTATTTTTGAAATACATCTCCTGCTTCGATCATCTTGCCTGCTTTTTGGGTTCACACCTACGGATCGTGACAGTGTGCTTCCATTTCTTCAGAAATGTCTTGCTGGCCCAAGCATTCAGTACACTTTGCTTTTTCTCTGTTTTTTTGGGTTGGGAATTTTCTGTGTTGTCTCTGTTGTCTTCGATCAGGTGTATCATAGCGCCCACAGAGTACACTCCCTTGTATGGTACCACAACATCTGTACCGAGTTTCTAATCTGCTGGGTGGAATCAGGTCTTGTGGGCCTGCCTACACTTTGTGCAGCTGTTTCGGGAATTTGTAGTACTCTGTGTCGTTCCCAGGCTTCTGGGGTTACCAAATACTTAGCAGTCTTTTGCTTCGGCCTCTCCCCTTCCACTGCCCATACATCCAAACTGGTGGTGTATTAGTACAGCTTGGAATGCCTGGTTCCAGCCTCACAAGAGACTTGGGGTAGGTCCACCATTGGGATTTTTCGGTTCAGGATTACTTCTGCAATCAATTGAGCCCATGTCATTAACTCCCAGGGGCCCTTCCACCATCTCTCTCGGTCCTCACTGTCCACATCATCGGGCAGCTGGACCGAAACGAGGTCATCTGTGTCCTTTGGCTCATGGTACATCCTAAAGACTAACGGAAACTGATTGATACAAATGGGTGTGTTTTTTGCTCTTCCTATCACAGGATCATAGAGCCAGGTCTGTTGCACTGATTGCTCAAGCAGATCTCAAGGGTTCCAACACCTTTCTTTTTGTCTGATTATTTCTTCATCACTTAATACATATATTCCTGGATAGAGAGGTGGCGTTGTAGGTGTTGGATTTGGTCCCTGGTTGTACTACTACATCCTTGAGGCATTTCTGAGAGCTTCAAACCTTGTCATGTCCATTGAAGGATTTGAGGGATCATAGTACCTCCTCATCTGCCAGCCCATAGCCCTTTCTGAGTACACCAGGTGGCCCTCCTGCATTTTTGTTTGGCAATTTCCGCAGTACTTCACCATAGTCCCTTCCCATTCACAGGTACAATCTTTTGGGTCTCTTCCACTCAGTTCCCATTGGGTGAGGATCATCAGAGGGTCAGTGATCCTAAATTTCCCACAAATGAAGGAATCCATTACCTTTACTGGTTTCAGTTGCAACTCTTGAACATCCAGTTTATTTGCCTCAGGTTTGAGGGCCTTATTTCTTCTTGGTCCTTCCCACAAAATGGGTAGACCAGTTGGTTCCAAGAAGATCGCACAGCTGTTTTGTAGCTTTTTCCACTTGATCATCTCGCATTCTGCTGACAGGTATCCTCTCTTGGCATACTCCAATGTCTTCAGAGCCCTACCTACCCATAGCTCTGAGGTCGTTCTTCGTAACATAACTCCCCCGCATATAGTGGCCATTCTAAAATAGGGAAACATGGTGCTTGGTTCATTGGCCATAATCCGGTTTCTGGTTTCAACCACACTCTGACGTCACATGCTCTGTTGCTTGAGTATAAAAGTGGAGTCACGCCCCCGAGAAGGTAACTCCCCCTGCAGAGCTCAGGGCGGAGTTGGATTAGTGATTAGCAACATAGCTTTGGCATTAGCATTGATGAGCGACTCTGTTCCAACTACAGCTCTTCAAACTGATGTTCATTGTACACCCACCCTTACACCTTCAGGGTACAATCCGTTTGGAGGTGAGTACCATTTTACACCTTTCTATTCCATAATTTATCTTTTGAGTATATGACGCATTTCTTCATGTGCTATGTTTGCGGTCTGTTTCGTTGCTTCGTTGTGGCTCCACATAAGGTCGTGGCATTTTCATCTGTTGCTGATCAACGTTAGTTTGTGTTGTAATTGCATTTAAATGCTAAAAGTCTAGTGTTTCTTATGAACACCGCAGACTGTGTGAACTCTTATGAACTCGGATCAGGAATGGTAAATGGTAAATGGAGCTTATTTATATAGCGCTTTCCAGCCCCCTGTGAGGAGCCCCAAAGCGCTTTACAATACCAACCATCCACCCATTCATTCAGACATTCATACACCGGTAGTGGTAGCCTGCCTTGCAAGGCGCCATCCAGACCTACCGGGAGCAATTTGGGGTTAAGTGTCTTGCCCAGGGACACAACGACACATGGTGGGCGGATGCGGGATTTGAACCTCCAACCTTCCGATCGGGGGTCGACTGCCATTACCACTGTGCCACGGCTGCATCAAAAAACAATGGAGACTAGCTGGTGCTAATTTTAGCAGTTGTACTGGTTTATGATGTTTTAGACACTGTGTTCTTTTGTTGCAAATAATGTTATGGTATTTATAAAATAATATTTACTTGGTGAATGAATATCATGGTCATCAGCTCTGTGCAACAGTATTTTGCACTGGGTCATCTGTTTGACAGATCAACAAGGTGATAAAACAGTAATGTTTCTCAAGTATTTTTGTTTGTAAGGTGATTAAAAATGTGTTGTTCTTTTTTAGCTCCATGAGAAGTTCCACATCCAGGGAATCTCTGAGCCGTGCTTCACAGACATCAAGCTTGATTGGAGACATGTTGACATGTCACTTTGGAGGTGACATGAGAGCTGATTCACCAGGTATTCATGATTTATTTATTACAGGTACTCCAATTAACCTATTAGACTTTTATTATGGCGGACATTATATAAAAACAAACGTTTAAAAAAAGTCTATGCAACATTAATTCTTGTTTATTTGTTCATTGCTACCTATCCTAACATTTTGGGGATTTGTTGACACTGTGAAATGTTGAATCAACATTTTTCTCCATTAAAATGTTACATTTACTCAGATTAAACTTTTGATCTGTCATTTATGTTCTATTATGTGAGCTTTCCTGTGTTCAGGACTGCAAATATCCAGGGTCAGGGGATGGAGTGAGTGGGAAGTTGACCGTTGCAACGTGTCCCAGATTTGCCCTTATGCATGAGGCAAAAAATAAATAAATTAACAAATTGATTACAAAAACTAGTTGTTTATGATTCATTTTATTAACAGTAAGTTAATTCAAAACAACAAAAGGTTCTGTGTCGTGTCAGCCCTGAAAACACACGGGACACCACCTCTAGCTCCTCTGTATGGACTCTGTGGACAGAAGAATGAGTAGTCCAAAAAACTCTCGACCACCTTCAGGATGCTCCACCCACAGGATGCTCCACCTACCAGCCAGAAACAAACACCAGGGTCTCAGCTGTACCACCAAACATTGTTGTGGATGCAGGTCTCAGGAGATGAAGCAGCTCTGGCTGAGACTCTTTGCATCATCTTCTTCTTCTTGGTTAAAGTAATCCTGGCTGCAATTACTCTGTGTGGCTGCTAGGTGCTTGAGTCATCACAGTTATCTGAAAATAACATTTTAAAGGATACACAGTATTGTTAAATTCATTGCAATTGGTTTGGTTTGCATTAAGAAATATTATACCATACCATACCATACCATTTTATTTATAAAGCACTTTAAACAGGAACAAGTCCACACCAAAGTGCTGGACAAACAAACACGCAACAGGCAACACAGACAATGAAGTACAACACGAAAAACATAAAAACATTGCAGATCATAAATCAAACGATCCAATACAAATCAGCTGGCATTGAAAGCAATGGAGTAGTAGTGAGTTTTTAACCGGGATTTGAAAACCGAGAGGGAGGGGGCCTGTTTGATGAGCAGCGGTAACTCGTTCCAGAGTCTTGGGCCTGCTACAGAGAACGCCCTGTCACCCCTGCGCTTAAGGCGAGTTTCTGGAACTATTAAGAGTACCTGATCCTCTGACCTCAAAGCACGTGGAGGGACATATGGGTGTATCAGATCCGAGAGATAGGCGGGGGCGAGACTGTTCAGCGATTTGTAGACATACATGAG
>JBBPBX010022938.1:0-13011 GCA_038048925.1 Garcialebias charrua | reverse complement strand
GACCTAATAGACATAGGTGTGAGTGTGAGAATGGATGGTTGTTTGGTGTGAGTGAGACAGGTCCCTCTTGTAAATGAGTCCCCGTGACTCAACGAGGCTAGCCTGTATAAATAAAGGTTGAATGAATGAATGAATACATGAGAATTTTGAATTGGATTCGAAGATGAACCGGTAGCCAGTGAAGGGAGGCCAAGACTGGTGTAATGTGCTCTCTTTTGCGTGTGCTGGTTAAAAATCGGGCAGCTGCGTTCTGAACCAGTTGTAATCGTGCAATGGTGGCTTGACTGACGCCAAGCAGAAGTGAATTGCAGTAATCAAGCCTAGATGTAATGAATGCGTGAATCACTGTCTCCAGGTTGTTTTTGGATAATATGGGCTTCAGCTTAGACAGACGCCTCAGCTGGAAAAAACAGGATTTGACGATCATGTTTACATGACTGTTGAGTTTCATGGAAGGATCCATTATCACTCCCAGATTTGTGACTTTTTGTTTTTCGGACAGGGGTAGAGCAGACAGGTCAATGCAGTGGTTTGAGGTTGTGTCATTGGGAAGGAACAATATGGCTTCAGACTTCTTATCATTGAAGCTTAAGAAATTTAAAGCCATCCAGTCCCTGATGTCAGCCAGGCAGTCGAGCAGAGGTTGAATAGAGCCTGTACCATTTTGTCTTAGGGGGAAGTAAATTTGACAGTCATCAGCGTAGAAGTGGAAGGGTATATTGTGTTTCCGGAAAATAGCACCGAGTGGCAGCAGGTATAAGGAGAACAAGAGAGGACCCAGGATGGACCCCTGCGGAACACCCCATTTAAGATCCGCCATTGCAGAAGTAAAATCATTGATGGACACACAAAAAGACCTGTCAGAGAGATAGGATCTGGATTATTTCTCATAAATCTTATCAGCTGTTCTGTACCCAGTTTTGATTAGCTGACACATAGCTTAAACAAATACTGTATACCCATCCTAACAAATATATATCGTACAAGCTTATAGAATGTTTCTAAACACGGATATTTGGAAACCACATAAAATATTTTACCACTGTTTGGTGCTAATTTATAGTCAATTCAAAAAACAACGTGTGTTTAGTTCTGGGTTGCATAACAAAAATAAGCCAGAGCATCAAACAAAACGAGGGTAGGAGAAATCAATATTTTATAATAAAATTTATTATGAAACGTTACTTTTGTAATGTGCTAAGTAATAAGATATGGCTAATTAAAGTGACAAACGACAAAAACACAGCCGTACACCGCATGCCATGCAGCTAAACACAGATTTTTAATGTGTTCTGTGTTCAGAAGCATACGCTTAAGCTGTGTGTGTGTGATTAAATACATGCAACAACATTTTATAACTGTTATTTTAGTACAAGTTTAGGTATTTACTTACTGAAGACGCGACTATCCGCCATTTTGAAATCTAACCTTGGGGCGGGGTGGGAGTTTACCACTAGAGGGGGCGTGAATGTAGGACAACCCCCAACCTCTCCCCTCCTTGACTCTTGACACGCCCATTTTGAGAGAGATTTTAAATCGGCTTCGGGGGAGGAGTTACCGTCTCAACCTGTGTTGAGTGCCACTTTAAGTTCCTCAGAGGGGGAGGGTCTTCCAGCTCGATGTCTGTCATTTAATTTAGTGCTCCATTATTTGGCATTAGCATTCTTGGATATCCAATTTTTGACTAAATCTATGGCTTTTTTGGCAACTCTGTTGGCTTAAAGTGTATAAGGTGGTAAGTAAACATGCATCACCCCAAAAAGTCCGGCACCAGTGATCCAACTGTGCGTTACGAAAGTGTGTCCCATTATCAGTTCTCAGTTCCTTTGGAATACCCAACAACCCACAGACTTGTTCCAGTGTTGCCATTAGCTTTTCTTGTTGGTTTAACTACCACATACCCTGACATTGAGTCCACTAGCACTAGAAGGTATTTCTCTCCCTTCTTGCCCGTGTCTCCCATAGGTCCAGCTACATCCATGTACACTGATCCCCAAGGTATGATACTTTTGATAGTTTGTCCATCCACTCGGTACCCTCCCCGTCCTACGTTGTATTGACCACATACTTCACAGTCCTGCAACACTTTGCAGATTTGCTTTATGGGAACCCAGAGCTCCTGACTCTCCAACTCCTTACGTGTAGGTTGTACGCCTGCATGACCTAGCCCTTCATGCACGCCCTGCACAACCTCTAACCCGTAATCTTGTGGGACCCTCCGACCCTCGGGGGTTCTTTTCCACTTCTCGATCCCGTCAAAAACGATTCTTCTTTGTTTCACATAACGATCCACTTCTTCATTGCCCTGCCAGTAGTTTCCTTCTTTAGTGTGGGACTTTTGGTGCTCCACCTCTAACTGTAGATTCAGCCTGATTTAAGCTACTTTCTTCCACAAGTCATGGTGAGCCACCACCTTTCCCTTGGCACTTTAAAATCTATTTTCTTCCCAAATGGATGTCTTCTCTCAGGGATTGTGCACAGTAATGATTGTCAGTCACTACTTGTGTTGTTTTTACTTTTCTGTGAGTTAGTTCAAGCAATCCTTCGTGTACTGCAGTAACTTCTCTAGTCTGAGCACTTCTTGGCACTCTCCCCATTCTACAGCAGCGCTCGGTCTCTTGGTACTTGAGGATAAATCCCCAGTGTGCTACCTGACTGGTTCCCTTCTTGGATCTGTCAGTGTAGAGAGTCCAGTCTTGCGTTCTCTGTTTTTCATGTGTCTCTTTTGTCACTTTTTTGCTCGCTGGCTGTGCCATTCCTATCTCCAGATCCGGGTCTAATAGAATGTCTTTCCATCTACCCCAACACGTGTTGTGGCTTTGGTACTCTCTATTGTCCCTTTTCTGAGATATTTGTGCACTTGGCTTTGTGTTATAACATTGATGGGCTGTCCTTGAACCAGATCTTTCAGTTTTCCCCAGTATCTAGCAATCATAGCTAGTTATTTTTCTTCATGGGGAAAGTTTTTCTCTACTGAAATTAAAGTTTAACTCCAAAGAGTAACTAACCCTCCATAATAATTTTTAACTGCTATCATAGCATTGTCATCTTCACAACTGACCTCAGTCTTGTCATCAGGCTTCTTCAGTCGTACTGCTTTTTTTTTTTTCTCTCGAAGTTCTTCTAGATCTTTTTTGTTTTCGGCTGTCCAGATCCAGGCTTTTTTGTTTTTCTTTTCATCTTCACCTTCTCTTTTCTTCAGGCAAGCATACAAGGGTTTGGCATACTTTTGATAATTAGGGACATGATCTCTCACAGTTGCATAGTCCTAAGATTTTTTTGTAGCTCATTCTCGGATTCAGGGGGCTGAATTCACCAACCTTTTTGAAACTGAGAGCTACTTCGTGGGTACAGAGTCATACAAAGGGCACCAGTTTGATAAACTTCGGAAATAGCAAAACGTAAATTGAAAAAAATGTATAATAAACATATTTTTAAGAACATATTTTTAAGATAGATTTTTTAAAATATATATAAATACAAAAAAAGAATAACAACTGAATAAAATGAAAATTTAAATGGAGCTTAGTAGTGAGTTGTGCTATTTTTAGAACAGGTCCGGGGGTCCCTCAAATGATCCTTGGGGGTGACCGGGTGCCGCGGGCACCATGTTGGTGACCCCTGGTTTAGAGGGTATTGTTGCACAGGTGGATGTACTCCCCTTTCGATGAGGTGTACTATTTTTGGACCTAGATCTCTGCAGTCATTTTTGAATCTAGCCACGGAGGTCGACTCAATAATGTGCTTCAACTTCTCTTTCCCGCCCGGGGAAAAGTCGCTCTCATTCACTCTTTGTTCTGTTACTTCGGGGATATTTACAGGTTTATACCATTCTCCAGATTCATGTTTTTCATGAGTGGGCCCTATTTTTAACCAACCTTGACTTAAGCATGTCCAGTCGTCTATTCATAGCTCTTCTGTCCTTTCTTGGTTTTCTTAATTCTTTTAGGTCTGTTATAGCCTGGTTGACACCAGACCCTTGTCCTTCACTTCGCTTTGGACTAGGGTCTGGCATTCCTACCATTGAAAACGATTTCTCCTGGAGATTTTTGAATGGACCAATCAGAGAACAGAAGGCAGAGTTTTGTTAGTTTAGCCTGGCGAGGTCCAGGCTATCAGATAAATTGCTCAGAAACCACTCGGTGGATATTTTTTCTGCCACCAGTGTGTAATTATATGGCTCTAATTTACTGACTGTTGGCCTAGATAAAACATTTGAGATAAAATTCGATTTTTTATCATTTATTTTCGTAGCGCACCCGAGGCTGTTTGGAAAATGTCAAACCGAAACTATTTAAATCCAGCAGATTTGACCATTTCGTGAATTGATTTAGGAACTGTTAAGCTCAGGAACACTTCTGATATAACGTCAGCTAAGAAATATATTTTTTATCAGCAGAGAAATAATAGTTTTTTACCTTGTTTTGATGAAAATTCCTTCGTGGCGGCAGCCATTTTGAATGACGACGTCAGTCGACATCGTTCAAAACTCCGCCTTCTGCTCTCTGATTGCTCAGGAACACTTCTGATATAACGTCAGCTAAGAAATATATTTTTTATCAGCAGAGAAATAATAGTTTTTTACCTTGTTTTATTGAAAATTCCTTCGTGGCGGCAGCCATTTTGAATGACGACGTCAGTCGACGTCGTTCAAAACTCCGCCTTCTGCTCTCTGATTGGTCCGGTCAAAACCTACCAGAGATATCATTGTCTATGGGACAAGTCCCAGACTGTGCAGTGAAGGGAAATGAGAATTGAGCGGAGCTGTGCAGGAAGGCAAGGGCCAGGCTAGGTCTGTTATCATTAGGAGGTTGTAATGATGATGATGATGATGAATTTAATTTATAATGCACTTTTCAGAAATAAAAATCTCAAAGTTCTACAAAGTGCAACAAATCAAAAATCAAATAAAACAAGTGATAAAATCAAGTAAAACCAATAATAATATCAACTAAGATCAAAGACAAAATCATGTGGAGGCAGAATAGGCCTGCTTAAAAAATAAATAAACAAATAAATAAAACAAGTGATAAAATCAAGTAAAATCAATAATATCAACCAAGATCAAAGATAAAATCATGTGGAGGCAGAATAGGCTTGCTCAAAAAGAAAAGTCTTTAAGCCATTTTTAAAGTCAACCGTGACTATGGAGCTCTCAGGTAGTCAGGGAGGGAGTTCCATAGATGGGGAGCAGCCACACAGAATGCCCGGTCTCCCATGGTCCTTAATTTGTTTAGTGGAATGTGAAGTAGATTACTGTTCTGTGATCGTAGAGACCAGGTGGATGAATATGGTACAAGAATGTCCTTTAGATGGTCAAGTGAAGTGTAGGGACCTTTTATCCACACTATTCCTTGTTATAATCCAAAAGGCATTTTTGTACAGTTCCATTTGCCAATTGAACTGTAAGGTGTCCTATGGTCTTTAGGTTTCTGCGGGTCATAGACACCTCTGCCCCAGAGTCTATCAAGTAAGGTTCTCCACCCACTTTAGCATAGATTTTGTCCCCATCCCAATAGGCATCTTCTAGACTGACCCGCAACCTTTCAGCCATTATTTAGCTGGCCCCCATCCCCTTTTAATCGGGACTCATGGAGGACCTTTTTCTCTTCTGGGGTCATTTTGGCATATTCTTCTGGGGGCACATAGTTGCTCCTCTTCTATGGTGCTGGATTTGAGGCTGGAGCTTGAAATCTCCTTGGTTGTTGGTTTCTGTACTGCGGCTCTGATTGGGGTTTTGGGGGGCGTTCCCTATATGGTTGCTCTGACTGCCTTGGCGATTGCTCTCTATATTGCTGTTGCTGGAGAGCCTTGGGAGCTGCTTTTGGTTGCTTCGGATTTTGTCTTATCTTGTTTTTCTTATGCTCTTCCTAGAACTGCTGTTCTAAATAATAAGATTTCACTGCCTGATCGATTTGGGTCAGTGTTGTTCATGTAGGGGCATTTTAGCAAAGTGATTTCTCCTCTTTTTCCCCATGTTACTATTCTCAGAGCCTTAACTTTCTCCAGTCTCTATTCCTGGATAGAGAGGTGACGCTGTAGGTGTTGGTCCCTGGTCCTACAGCTACATCCTTAAGGCATTTCTGGGGACTTCAAACCTTTTGAATCTGCAATCAATGTCAATGCGATATGAGGCGTTGTCCTTGATCCATGCGCACTTTTGCTCGTTGGATTTGAGAGTCCTCATCATCCATGTCTTCTAGAATCAGCTTGTTGTAGTGGCTCTGAGCCAACTCTCCTTTGCCCACTGGGTTGGCAGTGACATTACCTAGCCACAGCTTTTTCGCTGTGTCACACTCAGTGGAGCTAACTACCATGGGCCAAACTTCTTTAATGTATTCCTCAGTAGTTTCTTCAGGTCTTTTCTCTCTCACTAAGGTTTTTATCTTCTTGTACTCATGATAACTGTCAGTGTCTTAGATAGAGGTTTGGCTTTGTCCCGATCGCTTTGATTCTGGGACTGACTGAGGTTCATAGCACGGCTGATCTCTCTCTCTGCCTGACATGGTTCTTCCTCTTCATCTGCTGCTATTTCATCTTTCATTCTCTTTTCTGTTTCTTTAACATACTTGTATACTACCTTTTTCATTCTTCGCAACATTACATTGTGCACTGTCACTAAATAAGCTGTTCTAAAATTGCTGGTTAGGGGTTGGTAGGAGGCTAATCTAGGGAATGAGCGTATCATCAGAATGTCAGCCCACTCTCCTAAGGTGGCTTTGACCGTCAATTCCACTTTTTCTTCCAACCTATCTAGGTTGGGGTTATTTTCACATGAATGTGAAGAAGACGAAGGAGATGATTGTGGACTTCAGAAGGAACAAACACACCCACACCCCACTGTATATAGGTGGATCTGCGGTGGAGGTGGTCTCCAGCTACAAATACCTGGGTGTACACATGAATGATAACCTCAGCTGGAGCAATAACACCACCAGCCTGATCAAGAAAGGTCATCAGAGACTCTACTTCCTCAGACGGCTGAGACGAGCCGGTCTGAGAAGCTCAGTCCTCACCTCGTTCTACAGGTGTGCAGTGGAGAGCGTCCTGTGCTCCAGCATCAACGTGTGGCATGGAGGCTGCACAGTTGCAGAGAGGAAAGCTCTACAAAGAGTGGTGAAGGCTGCACAGAAGTCTGTGGGAGTCAGTCTCCCCACCATCACAGACATTTACACCTCCAGATGCAGAAAAAGAGCCACCTGCATCATGAAAGACCTCACTCACCCAGCACACTCACTCTTTGCACCACTCCCCTCGGGACGGAGGTTGAGGAGCATCAAATGTAGAACCACTAGACTGAGGAACAGCTTCTACCCTGAGGCTGTCAGACTCATGAATAAATAAATAATAAGAATAAACACTGCAAAATGTCACATCATGCTGATGCTGATCTGTTTCTTGTTGCTGCGTTCATCTGTGACCATCTGCTCATGTTCGTGCTGCTGTTTATAATGATGTTTTTCTACTACATTAGGGCTTAGTGTATTACTAGCTGATGTCTCTCTTAGTTAATCCTAGATGTTATTATTGTTTTTCTCTTGCATTTGTTGTTGGATGTAACTGGGACCCTGTGTACATAATCTCGTTTTCAACACATGTACTACATGCGGTGCAAATGACAATAAATTCTCTCTGACTCTGACTCTGACTATCTGCCCACACTGATGGGATGTCATAATGATTTTGGCCAGCTTCAGGAATGTAGGTACGACGTCCATCACTGGCCTGCACCGGACCCCAACTTAGGTCCCTGGCCATGTTTTCTGACACTTTGTGTACATCTAATATTTCCACTACTTTCTTTTTTCCTTTTCTTTGCCCTATTCTGAGTGGCTTGGTTAGAATGCCAGGTTGGCCTGCTATTGATTCTAAGCTGGCGCTATCTTCATTATCGTTGTCATCTGGGCCTGGACCTGTGTCCGGTTCTCCCTGGGAGAACTCTCACATCCTTCACTTTTTCCATTCAATGGTTGTATTTTTGTGAACAGTCTTTATCCCAACCGTTCTTCTTGTGTATCTGTGCCACTCCTTCTCCTTCTTGCAGCTGAGTTGTTTGAATCTTTCCTTGAGGGTGTAGTTAAGGGCATTTTTGATTTTTGGGGTGTTTGTTGTAAGGAATCTTTATTTTTACCTATGTCTTGCAATGTTGATGGTTTTTTCCCCATCCTCCTTCCTAGGTTTCAGGGGTCTTTTGATCGGCTCCTTTTCTGACTTTGCCATAGTTGTCAAAAACCTTGCTTTTTGGTCATCATGCAGGTGGGTTGACTAGTTTTCTTAGTGCTACTGCGGCCGGCATGCACCTGGCTAAATATGTTGCCACATTGACTGTGACACGTTCAGCTATTTTCCACTGGAGGTGGTGGGACCGCAACCCATCTATACTCTTCACCATTCGTCTGAGGTTATGCGCGATTGCTCATGTTACCCCTTTCTCCAGGGCTTCTAACATTTCTTTCATGTATTCTTCATTACTTTTTGCCTCTTTATAGCTTTTGATTGGGACATGTATTATAGTATAATATGAGAGATTCACGCCGCTTGTTATGCGCACTTTTGGCTCAGATACTTTTGCTTATGGGGGCCAAATTGGTATTCTGGTCCAGCTACTCTTTTCAGGATCTTCTTAAAGGTTGAGTTATGGACTTCATAGTTGTAATCTGTAAATATCAGTAACCCATCTGCATCCAAGGTCCAAGGATTTTCTATCAGGCTATATATTCTGGTTCCATTCTAGAGTTTTATGACTCGAGCATCCTCGGGCATTGGTCTGAGGGTTATTTTCATTAAGTGTTTAGGTGTTTCGCTTGGTTGTCTAGGATTCCGGTCCTCCTCCCCTTGTCTGGGAGAAGGCTCACACTTTGATACTTTCCCAAGTCCTCCAGCGTCGTGCCTTTCTCTTTTTTCTCTACTTGGGAGCTTGGTTTGTTTAGTTCTAAACACATTTGTTTCTGGCTCCTTTTCCGGATTACTCTCTTCTCCTGATTCTCCAGGAGAATCTACAACAGAGTTTTGTTCACTTTTTTGTTCAAGTTTTTGCTCTTTCCTTTTATGTCTGTATAGCTAGTTCAGCCACAAGATTTAAATAGTATAAAAGAGACTTCATACTCTTTAAATCTTGAGGCTGATTTTGTCTCGGGCCCCTAGTATCCCATCCTAATCCTTTGCCCACCATTTTTACTAGGGGGTCATAGTCAGCTGATGGGCTAATCACTGACACTATAACCCTTTCTCTTGGTACTTCAATCTACTGCACCCACCATTATAACAATTTTTTGATCTCAGCCTTTGTTTTTATTTTTGCTAGGTCTTTCCACACCACCATTTGACTGTTTTGTGTTGCATGTGTGCAATAGAGCAAGCCTCAATCTTCCATATACTTATTTAGACTTTGTTGCAAGGTTTTTTCATTCGTTTTGAGGCTACTTTCTTTGAACCTCGCCTGTATGTATGGATCCTAGGTTTCATAACCCCGGCCATACAGGAGGACTTCTAACGTTAGTCCTTCTGTTGTTTCTTCCACTAATTGGGGCTCTGGTAGTTTTATAGCATCTTCTTTGGACTGGTCCTACGATGATGCTGTTACTACCAGCTCAGGCTTTGGTTCAACTGGATCATTCAGTTTGGACTGGTCCTCCGGTCCTATTGGTGCCACGCCTGTGGTCATTTTTTTGTTTTTGTCATCTCGAGTCATCTTTTCCTCAGAGCCACCTGGCTCTATTCCTTGCACTTTGGATGGGAATAGATTGGTTGTTCAACTTACTACTTTGGGATATGGTCAGTATCCCTTCGTAAGCCCTTCTGTCCCATCCACTGCCTAGTGGTACTAAAGGGAACTCAGCTGGTAGCTAGTCTAGCCGTTCACAACTCCTCCACTCTGGGAATTGTCTATTTTTGGCACTTGGTCAGTCCTTTGATGCACGCCTTTTTCTCTTGAGGGGTCTTTATTCTTAAAAACCTGATCCCAACGTTGCCATCATGTCTTTCTACATAAGTGAGGTAGCCACAGGATTTTGCAACAATCCTCATTCCAACCTACTCCACTAATGGGTCCTTAACTAATTTGGACACTCAAGTATTAAAGAGATTTCTCGGAACGGTTAGGATTTTAGGCTGAGACGAGGTGATTCACCCAAACTGTTAACGATCTCCGATCTGCATGCCACACCCTTATCTCACCCCATGAATAGCCTGACTTAGCAACTGGAGCCAGATCGTACCCCACGGGGAAGCGTGCATTAATGACCGCTCACCTCCTTGTAGATTGCAATTGTTTCCAATCTGTTTAGTTTTAGGATCTAGGGACAAGATCCCAGTGTATTGTTTTATACTCTCAAAGCTTAGGAAACCTTTTAAAACCACTATGATGCTGTTGTTATCATTGAACCAAGTTTTCCATCATTTAATATCATGTGAGTCAATGAAAATCCAAGTTTGTATGTTTTACTTTGCTTTTAACACTGGGACTACCAGGATTTTTTAATTAGTACAATATTTACCAGATGTAGCCAACTGGTTCATCCCTTGAGATACTGATCAAGCTGCAGATTTTTCTTCTGAATGTAAATGAAGGGGGATGATGGGTGTTCTTAACAGTTTGAAAATGCCTTGTGGGCTTAGGTCCATTGTTTACGAATGAATGGCAAACATTCCAATTGGCTAATGGCTGCACTTTCTGCAACATTTTGGCTGACTGGCAGATTCACAAATTTGTGACAAATGTAGAAAGGAGATGTTGTGTATATATACCATACCATACCATACCAACTTTATTTATAGAGCACTTTATGCACCCAACAGGACCAAAGTGCTGTACACACAATCACAAAATACAATACAATCATAAAATGGAAGGGACTAAAAACAGTACTAAAATAATAAATTATGAATACAATAAAACAATAAAACAAAGTTAAAACATCTCAGATTGTACCAAAAGCCAAAGAAAAAAGATGGGTTTTAAGAAGAGACTTAAAAACAGCAAGTGAAGAGGCCTGTCTTATGTCTAATGGGAGGTCATTCCAGAGCTTAGGAGCTACCACAGAGAAAGCACGGTCCCCTCTAAGCTTGCGCTTTGTCCTCGGTACCCTCAGAAGCAACTGGTCAGCTGACCTGAGCGAACGAGAGGGTGTGTAGTAATGCAGCAGCTCTGACAGGTATGGAGGGGCATGGCCATTTAGAGCTTTAAAAGTAAATAAAAGTATTTTAAAATGAATCCTGTAACGCACCGGTAACCAGTGCAAAGATGCCAAAACAGGGGAAATGTGATCAAATTTTCGTGTACCTGTTAAGAGTCGTGCAGCTGCATTTTGAACCCTCTGAAGCTGGGAAGTACACAGATCACTAATACCAACATAAAGTGAATTACAGTAATCCAGCCGTGTGGTCACAAATGCATGGATTGCTGTTTCGAAGTGCTGTCTAGGAAGGATGGCTTTTACTTTGGCTAGCTGCCTCAAATGAAAAAAGCTGGATTTTACAACTGCTTTAATCTGAGACTCCAGCCTAAGACCAGCATCCAGCTTGACCCCTAGATTTGTAACAACTGGCCGGACATACTGAGCCAAGGAGCAATCGGACAGAGAGTCTTCAGTCGAATTGCCAAAATCACCACCTCTGTTTTGTCTTCGTTAAGTTTCAAGAAGTTTAGGGCCATCCAGGCCTTCAAATCTTCCAAACATAGGAACAGAGACCGAAGAGAGGCTGAGTCTGCTTTCTTTAAAGGTACGTAGATCTGTGTGTCATCTGCATAACAATGAAAAGCAATCCCGTATTTCCTAAAAACAGAACCAAGCGGAAGGATGTACAACAAAAATAAAAGAGGGCCCAAAACTGAGCCCTGCGGAACACCACATGAGAGTGGAGCAGAGGAGGACCTATGTCCATCAAGACAGACACAAAAAGTACGCTTGGTCAGATAAGATTTAAACCAATCTAAGGCTATATGACCAATGCCCACCCACTGTTCCAAACGTGTGATTAAAATGTTGTGATCCACTGTGTCAAACGCA
Source organism: Garcialebias charrua (assembly GCA_038048925.1). Taxonomy (NCBI): domain Eukaryota; kingdom Metazoa; phylum Chordata; class Actinopteri; order Cyprinodontiformes; family Rivulidae; genus Garcialebias; species Garcialebias charrua. The sequence goes on along the minus strand of JBBPBX010022938.1, from coordinate 1,003 downwards.
GCTGATAGATCCAACAACACCAAAACAACGCAGTCACCAGAATCAGTCGCCAAGAATATATCGTTAAAAACTTTTAAAAGAGCTGACTCTGTGCTATGAAATGATTTAAAACCGGACTGAAAAACCTCTAAAATATTATTTTCAATGAGATAGGCCATTAGCTGATTATGAACTACCTTCTCAAGAATTTTCGAAACGAAGGGCAATTTAGAAATTGGTCTGTAGTTCGCCAGGACAGCAGTATCCAAGTTTGGTTTCTTAACACTGGAAATCCCAGGATATTTAAATCAGTACCATCTTTACCAGAGCCCAGCCAAATGGCTCTTTTTTTTAGGAATTTGTAATCCTTGAGTAAGCATGCCTGGAGACTTTTTCCTTCTATGTAAATGTGAAGGCTTTTGTAGTAGGAGAATGCATTTGGGGGGGATATGCTGGGGGACTTGTGTCCATTGTTTGCTAAAGAATGGCAAACATTCCAATCTAATTGGCTTGGCTGATGGCGCTTGTAACAGATTCACATGTGGAAAATGTTATGCAGAGACAGGTTGTGTTCTGACATACTGTAAGTGTGATTTTATACAGTACTTACATATACATAAAAAAATATATATATATATATATATACATATATATATATATATATATATATATATATATATATATATATATATATATATATATATATATATATATATATATATATATATATATATATATATATATATATATATATATATATATATGTACATTACAACATATAATTTCATTTGAGCTGCTTCCTTCAGGGCGAAGGTACGGCCTTCCTTTATTCTCAAGAAACAGAACAAAATTTTCTTTCATACCACAAGCAATTAAATCAATAAATAATACTAAGGTATCATGACTTACTGAGCACAAATGTCTTGGCTACACCTTCTGCAACATTTTGGCTGACTGGCAGATTCACATGTGTTGTGACAAATGTAGAAAGGAGATGTTGTATATATATATATATATATATATA